>BSBK01003532.1:10000-297351 GCA_027943335.1 Chamaecyparis obtusa | reverse complement strand
GTACATATATATATGTAAATACATATCATGTATATATATATATGTACATACATATATGTACATATATATGTACATACATATATGTACATATATATATATATATATATATATATATATATATATATGTACATATATATATATATATATATATATATATATACATATGTACATATATATATATATAATATGTACATATATATATATATATTATATATATATATATATTATATATATATATATATATATATATATATATGTACATACATGTACATGTATATGTGTGTGTGTGTGTGTACATACATGTACATGTGTATAGATAGATTTTTATGTATACATTGTGTATGTACATAAGACCTAGATAAGACTAATTACGCCTAATAAGACCTAGAGATATGATGCAGGAGCATCCTAGGTGTAAGAGCAATCTTGCATCACCCAAAAATATTTTTATTTTTTATTTTCAATAAGGGTTATTTTGTGCAGAGCTGCTATTTATGGAAAGTTACTATTTTTGGTAATTTTCGTATGTGCTCAGAATGATCTGATTTCTTTCTTGGAGGTTCATTTTGGTCATATAAACCTGCCAGTAAAGTTTCATTGCCAGATCAAGCGTATATTGGAAGATATTGAAGATTTTCGGTATTGGCAGCAGGGGTACAAAAACTTTGAACTCAGTTTTGAAGGCTTTAGAGGCCCCGGATGAGGTCGAAAATTTGGGTGACGGGTGTTTGCGCATGTCAAGCCCTGTAGAGTGCTTCATGGTGTTTTCGAAATGGGGTTATAATAGCCGATCGGGTCAACTGGTAATGACTTATGGTCTTCGGAAGTTGGGCCACCTGAAATGGCGAAAAATAATTTTCTTCAAAATTTCTGTTCGGGTTTCAAAGGTTATCTTGAGCCGACTATGATGTAATGAAATGTAAAATAAATTAATTCTAAGTTTGGTCGGCCTTATTGGCTAAAATTTTGGAACCTTCCCAAGCGGTGAAATATTGCTGTATAAGGAAGGCTGTATTATTGTCTTAGGCCAGTTCGGAATAGTTCTAGGTAGTAGATCTGGGTAATTAGTTCGAGGCTTTGTCCTACAGGAATATTGTAAGGGAATGCCCATGTGGCTTTGCATATTGTAATTCTGAAAGTTTGTAATTCCACATTTGTGGAGATAATAAGAAGCCAATTTTTTGTTCTTGCATATTGTTGTGGTTTCTCCGTTTCTGTTATGTGTTCGTGGTATTAAGGGGGAGCACCCTTCATCAAGTGGTATCAGAGCAGGGGTTCTTGAGTGTGTAAACAGATCACGATTGTGAGGCAGTTTGCACCAGGACTGCGGTTAGGGTTTCAGTGCGCATCACGAAAATGCCTCCACGAAGGAGAACGTGGGCGGAAGACCAGGTGTTGTGACACCTGAGGTTAGAGAGCTGCAGAGACAAGTGCGAGCATTGCAAGAAGAGATTCGCAGAGGAATGAATCTTAATGTCAGAGATGAAAGCGAAGATGAAGCCGAAGAAGAATATCAAGAATGAGAAATTGAAATTGTGAACCAGGAGGAAGAAAAGACTTTTTCGGGCGATTTCCAAGATTGGGAAAAGACCTAAGATTGAGGTTCCTACATTTTTTGGAAATCTTAACCCAGAGGAATTGATCGACTGGATCAATGAATGTGAAGAATATTTTGAGTATGAAGATGTTGAGGATCCTGATAGGGTCAAATTTGCGAAGGCCAGACTGAAAGGTCATGCGAAGAGATATGGTGGGCAAGAGATTCAGTTGGAGCGAAATAGAAGGGGGAAAGGAGAAAATCACAAGATGGGATCGGATGGTGGATAAATTGAAGCGATAGTTCATTCCTGTTGATTATGAGCTTGGCCTACTAATGAAAATGCAGATTTTGAAGCAAGCAGGAAGATCTGTTCAGGAGTATACAGAGGAGTTCTATCGACTTCTCATCAGAACAGGCCATGCAGAAGCTGATAAGGAGAAAGTTGCCCGATACCTTAATGGGTTAAGGCCAAGCATCCAGGAGGAGCTGAATCTGGTTCGAATGAACAGTATTGAAGAGGCATATCAGTTTGCCCTAAAAGTAGAGGAAAAGCTAAACAAGAAGTTTGAGAGCAGACAAAATGGAAGAGGTCGCAGTGGACGATCTGGTGGATGGTCATATGGTGGCCGAAATGAAGATTCGAAAAAGAAAGATGAGGCCGAGTAGCAGTTAGAATCAGCGAGGAAATAATTTCAATCGCTTCTAGGATCAGAATAATAGAGATCAAAGAGGAGAGGAAGAGGACAAGGATCTGGAAGAGGTGGCTTCGTGGAACATGTTTTCATTGTGGAGAAGAAGGTCACAGGGCATTTGAATGTCCTCAGCGCCAAGGCAGAACAGATAGGAGAAATGAAGGCCTGGCCAGAGTTGCACATGTCGATGAAGATGCTAGATCATCAAATTCTGAAGATGCTGAAAGAGGAGAAACGTTGATTAATAGAAGAGTCTTGTTGAGTGGTGAGAATGAACCTGAGCAAAGGAGGGAGCCTGTTTCGCACCAGGTGCAAGTGTGAAGGTAAATGTTGTGATGTGATTATTGATAGTGGAAGCACTGACAATTTGGTGTCAGAAGAGATGGTGACAAAGTTGAAGCTCAAGAGACAGAAACACCCACATCCATATCGGATTGCCTGGGTACAGGATGACCACAGGGTCATGGTCAATGAACAATGCCTGGTGAAGTTCAAGATTGGCGGATACCAAGATGAGGTATTGTGTGATATCATATCTATGGATGCATGTCATATGTTGTTGGGTAGACCATGGCAGTTTGACAGATGTGCTGTACATGATGGCCGTGCGAATACCTATTCCTTGACAAAGGATGGAGTGCGGCATAAGCTAAAGCCATTGAAGGAGACCGAAGAAAAGGTATGTGGTAATGCAAGGATAAATTTTGTTGATGGAAGAAATTTCCTAGATGGTATGAGGCATGAGCGTGTATGTTTTGCTTTAATTCCAAAAGCTGGTAAAGAGGAAGTAGAAGATGTCCCTGTAGAAGTTGCAGATTTGTTCAATGAGTTTTAGGATATTGTATCCAATAACGTGCCTGATGGATTACCACCAGTTAGGAAGATCAGTCATCAGATGGACTTGATCCCAGGAGCGAGTTTGCGGAATAAGGCAGCACACAGAATGACACCTGCAGAAAGTGAGGAGTTGAACAGACAAGTACATGAACTGTTACAAAAGGGGTTGATTCGAGAGAGTCTGAGTCCCTGTGCTGTACCAGCGGTATTAGCACCAAAGAAAAATGGAGAGTGGAGGATGTGTATAGATTCTAGGGAAATAAACAAGATCACAATCAAGTACAGGTTTCCATTGCCACGAATGGATGATATTATGGACTGTTTGAGTGGAGCTGTGTATTTTTCAAAGATAGATCTGAAAAGTGGATATCATCAGATTCGGATCAGAGAAGGAGATGAATGGAAGACTGACTTCAAGACAAAGGAAGGACTGTATGAGTGGTTAGTCATGCCTTTTGGGCTAACCAATGCACCGAGCACTTTCATGCGGCTCATGAACGAGGTTCTGAAAAAATTTCTAGGTAAGTTTGTCATTGTTTATCTAGATGATATTTTGATATTTAGAGAGACATTGGAGGAGCATATGATGCATATTCGTATGGTATTTGAGAAGTTGAGAGAAGAGAAATTGTTGATTAATTTGAAGAAGTGCAGTTTTGTGAAGAAAGAGTTAGTGTATTTGAGATTTGTAGTTTCAGCAGAAGGTCTAAAAATAGACCCAGAGAAGGTACAGGCTATTCTTGAATGGCCTACTCCAAGGAATGCTACTGAGGTAAGATCTTTTCATGGTCTAGCTAGCTTTTACAGAAAGTTTATCAGAAATTTTAGTAGTATTTGTGGACCCTTGACTGAAACAATGAGAGGGGATAGAAAAGAATTTAAGTGGACTAATGGGGCAGAAAAGAGTTTTCAATTGTTGAAACAAAAAGTTATAGAACAACCTGTTTTAGCACTTCCAGATTTTAATAAGGTGTTTCAAGTAGATTGTGATGCTAGTGGTACTGCAATAGGAGTTGTTATGAGCCAAGAAGGTAAACCTGTTGCTTATTTCAATGAGAAGTTAAATGATGCCAAGAGAAAATATTCTGTTTATGATCAGGAATTTTATGCTATAGTTCAGGCATTAAATAAGTGGAGACATTATCTGCTTCCTAAGGAGTTTGTTTTGTATACTAATCATCAAGCTTTGCAATATTTGAATAGTCAAGGAAAGTTGAATCAGAGGCATTTGAAATGGGTTGAGTTTTTGCAGAGTTATACATTTGTTTTGAAACACAGGAGTGGAAAGTCTAATAGGGTTGCAGATGCTCTTAGCAGAAGGCAACTATTGTTGACAGAAATGCAGATTGAAGTGGTTGGGTTCAAGGAACTCAATAATTTGTATCCAGAGGATCCTGATTTTGGTGAAGCTTGGAAGGCTTGTACAGAACCTGTTACTCTAGACAGGACAAAATGGTTGGATTTCATCATCCAGGATGATATGCTATTCAGAGGGAGTCAGTTGTGCATTCCACGAAATTCTATGAGGGAGAATCTCATCAAGGAGAAGCATAGCAGAGGATTGGCTGGACATTTTGGTCGTGATAAAACCTTTGCTTTGGTTGGTGAGAATTATTATTGGCCACAATTGCAGCAAGATGTGAAGAAGTTTGTACAAAGTTGCAGAGTATGTCAGATGGCGAAAGGAGTGAAGCAGAATATAGGATTGTATCAGCCATTATCTGTACCAGAGAAGCCTTGGGAGGATATCAGCATGGACTTTGTTCTTGGCTTACCGAGGACACAGTGGGGACACGATTCAATTTTTGTGGTAGTTGATAGATTTTCAAAGATGGCACATTTTATTCCCTGCAAGAAGACTAATGATGCTGTTCATGTAGCAGAATTGTTTTTCAGAGAAGTAGTGAGACTTCATGGTTTGCCAAAGACCATAGTTTCAGATCGGGACACTAAGTTTGTTGGATATTTCTGGCGTACATTGTGGAAGAAGTTGAAGACAGATTTGAAGTTTAGTTCATCACATCATCCATAGACTGATGGACAGACAGAGGTGGTGAATAGGAGTTTGGGAAATTTGCTGAGATGTTTGGTTGGAGATAAGCCAACAGGATGGGATTTGATTTTACCACAGGCAAAATTTGCATACAATAATTCTGTCAATAGGAGCACTGGTAAATCACCATTCTAGATTATATATGGAAGTAGTCCAAGAAATACATCTGAATTGAGGAAGATTAAAAAAGGAGAAATAAGTAGTGCTGAAGCTGAGGATTTTGCAGAACACTTGAAGAACATCCATGGGGAGGTGAGGAAGCATATTACCAAGATGAATGCACAATATAAGGCTAAGACAGATGAGAAGAGGAGGTATAAGGAATTTCAGGTTGGTGATGAAGTCATGGTTCATTTGCGGAAGGAGCGGTTTCCAATTGGTACATATAACAAGCTGAAAATGAAGAAGTTTGGACCATGCAGGATATTGCAGAAACATGATTCAGGAAATGCATATGAGGTAGAATTGCCTACTGAGCTAAATATTTCACCAGTGTTTAACATTTCAGATCTGCCAGAGTATCATGAGGGAGGTGTTGAAGATGAGATCACAGCAGCACAGTGGAGTATTCCAGCAACTAGTTCAGACACTAAGGAGATTGAAGATATACTGGATAGTCGTGTTGGCAGAAGCACAAGGAACAGGACATATGAAGAATATCTGGTCAAGTGGAAAGGACGACCTATTGAAGATTCATCATGGCTAACAAAGGAGGTTAACCGTCTTGGTTTTCCTCTGCACACCTGAGTCGTGATAGGGTCACTTCTCAAATTACCCCGGGTGTCTGATGCAGGAGCATCCTGGGTGTAAGAGAAATCTTGCATCACCCAAAAATATTTCTATTTTTTATTTTCAGTAAGGGTTATTTTGTGCAGAGCTGCTATTTATGGAAAGTTACTATTTTTGGTAATTTTTGTATGTGCTCAGAATGATCTGATTTCTTTCTTGGAGGTTCATTTTGGTCATATAAACCTGCCAGTAAAGTTTCATTTCCAGATCAAGCGTATATTGGAAGATATTGAAGATTTTCGGTATTGGCAGCAGGGTACAAAAACTTTGAACTCAGTTTTGAAGGCTTTAGAGGCCCCAGATGAGGTCAAAAATTTGGGTGACTTGCGCTTGCACGAGTCAAGCCTATAGAGCGCTTCGTGGCATTTCCGAAATGGGGTTATAATAGCCGATCGGGTCAACTGGTGATGACTTATGGTCTTCGGAAGTTGGGCCACCTGAAATGGCGAAAAATAATTTTCTTCAAAATTTATGTTTGGGTTTCAAAGGTTATCTTGAGCCGACTATGATGTAATGAAATGTAAAATAAATTAATTCTAAGTTTGGTCAGCCTTATTGGCTAAAATTCTGGAACCTTCCCAGGCGGTGAAAAATTGCCTATATAAGGAAGGCTGTATTATTGTCTTAGGCAGTTCGGAATAGTTCTGGGTAGTAGATCTGGGTAATAGTTCGAGGCTTTGTCCTACAGAATATTGTAAGGGAATTCCCATGTGGCTTTGCATATTTTAATTCTAAAAGTTTGTAATTCCACATTTGTGGAGATAATAAGAAGCCAATTTTCTGTTCTTGCATATTGTTGTGGTTTCTCCGTTTCTATTATGTGTTTGTGGTATTAAGAGGAGCACCCTTCATCAAGATAAGACTAATTAAGACTAATAAGACCTAGATAATGTTGAACTACAACTGATTCGGAATCTGATTGATGAATCCATGATTACAAGATCACTGAGGAGTTGTTGATTAGATATGTAATATGATTAAATAAGTATTATGTTGTCATTGATGTCAACTAGTTTTACAACAGTTATCTTGTAAGTTACTATACCGAGACATCTAAAGAAATGTGGAAGAGATGAAGAACAAAGAAATCTACATGAGAAAAGATGTACATGATAGATGAGGATAAGGAACCCGTTGAGTAACTTGTTGATGAGTCTATGACTTGATGATATTGACTTTATTATGGTGCATTCATCTATGATGAAGTGTAGAGTTGAAAGACACAAAGTAGTGTTGTTGGTAAATGAAGCATTTCTAGTATACACCGACGGACTGTACTATATACCGATCATAGTATTAACCGAGCAGTGTTCACCTACGCATTTCTTTGATAACCAAGCGGAACAGAGTGAATTAAATGATTAGTTTAGCTAATAAGATTGATGAGCTGGCAAGAGTATAATATCGAGGTAATGGATAATGTTTGTTACACAGATCGACGGTTGACGAAATTTAGGAAAGATCTAAAGGATGAGAATCAAATGTATTATTGACACAAGTGCTGAGAAAGTTTGAAGCAGCAAAATCTATGAATGTGGTTAAGCGGCAAAATCTGATGGTGCGGAAGAAAATGATTTACCGATCTATATAAGAGAACATAATTTCTTTATGAATGGATGTTGGAAGAAGTAGAAGCTACAAGAATATCGTGTGAACAAGGTTTTCATGCATTATGATCATACAATTACCAAGCTACAAAGAGCAATAACCATTGGATAGTAAGTTGATACAGTATTGAATCTAAAGTGAAATATTGATCAGAAGGACTTGTATGGACTAAATATTGATCTGTAATCTACAATTGAAGTTATATTAAGGCAGGTCATTTATTGTTACATATTTAACCATTGTATATAGTCAAAATCTCTTAACCAAGTGGACTTTGAAAGTCTTATGATGTATCATCCATATAATGAACATTGTTATCCTGTCAACCCCATAGTGAATGCTGGTTGGATGATAACTTCTAGTCTAAAATCCTCTAACAGGGTCATAGCTGACAATGTGTTTGTAAACCTTTAATAGGGCTGGGTCTTAACCGACCTCACTTCAGAAGAGTGAACAATTTTGGGTTGCCGGTCCCAGGTGGTTTTTCCCTTTACAGGGTTTCCATGTTAAATCTTTTGTGTTATGTGTTGATTGTGATATTTGTTTGTTATCATTCTTTACATGTTACATGTTAGATTTGATCAGTAACTATTATGGTATTAGACTGGTAATCGGTAAAAGCATAGATAGTGAAAGTTTTATTGTTTACCGAGAAGGAGAAATTGAAGTTGTTTTTGAATTATACATTTTGTGTTGGGACAATGGATAACTGATTCACCCCCCTCTCAATTATTCTAACAATTGGTATTAGTGTGTTGGTTTCTTGGAACAAAGTTTTAAGGACTTAAGCGTAAAGGTCTCAAGATGTATAAGAGGGAAGTACCAAAACTGAACAAAGAGAACTTCGCAGTATGGCAAAGCAGAATGAAACTACATATATCTGAATTGCAATCAGGATTTCTGCAATTCATGAAACAAGAGCTACATCCAACCTTACTCTTAACACTCTGATTGGTAAACTTACAACCTTTGAATTAAACAACTTTGATAATAGTGTTGTTCCTTCTATTGAATCCACTTTCATATCTTCTTTGAAGATTGGAAAGTCTAGCAGGAATAGTAAGAATTGTGATAGTGATGACAATACCAATCATGAACTTGATGAGCTTGAAGCACTTATGGCTAGAAGATTTCCCAAATGAAAAGGAAGGTATAGAGGTAAGCTACCTTTGGCATGCTTTAATTGTAAAGAAGTTGGTCACATTGCTGCTAGATGTCCTTAGAAGAAAGATGATGATAGATCCAAAGACTGATCTAAAGGAAGCTATGGGAGAAGAGTCAACAGAGGCTACCGACACAACAACAGAGACAACTAAAATGAAAAAGGCAAAAAGGTATGTTACATAGCTGAAGACATTGAAACTAAATCTAATTCTAATGATGACATAGAAGTAGTATTTGTTGCTATGAAAGATGACTCAGAAGAGGAAGAGAAACATGAAGAGACGTCACTGATCTCTAAAGTAAGCATAAATGATACATGGATCATAGATAGTGGCTGTACACATCATATGACTAGTGATGTAGAGAATTTTGATCATCTTGTTGAATATAATGGAGGATCTATGAGAATGGGAAATGATGCACCTTGTATGGTAAGAGGTAAAGGCTTATTGATGATCAATGATAGATTAAAATGTGAAAATGCATAATGGGTAGATGGACTAAACTATAATCTATTAAGTGTGGCTCAACTGAACAATTTAGGCCACCGACTGGCTTTTGAGAGAAAAAAGGTGAAGATCTATGATGATGGAGGAAGACTTGTCAGAACTGGTACACAATCCATAGGTAATCTATTCTATCTTGATATGGATCAGTCTTCTTGTTTATTAATAAAGGATGAAGATGCTTGGTTGTGGCACAAAAGGTTATGACATGTGAACTTTGACAACATGATCAAGATTAGTAGAAAGAAAAGATTTAGAGGATTGCCTAACTTGATAAAACCTAATCATGCCATGTGCCATGAATGTCAAAAAGGTAAGATGACTAAGTCTAGTTTTAAAAGTAAAGACTATTCAACAAAGAAGATACTTGAGTTGGTTTATACTGATCTATGTGGTCCTATGAGAACTTAGAGTTGTTCTGGTGATAGATATTTTATTCTTTTTATTGATGACTACACTAGACTGATGACTGTTATGTTCCTAAAAGAGAAATCTGAAGCTTTCAAAATGTTTAAGTGGTATAAAGCTAAGGTAGAGAAAGAAATTGGAAAGGAAATAAAATGCTTAAGATCTAATAGAGGAGGTGAATTTATCTCTGATGAATTTAATAATTTTTGTAATGAGCATGGAATCAAAAGATAGGTATCTACACCAAGGACACCTCAGCAAAATGGCATTGCTGAAAAAAGAAATAGGTCTATAATTGATTGTGCTAGAACATTGATGTTACAGAAGAATGTTGATCAGACATATTGGAGGGAAGCTGTCAGTACAACTGTGTATGTTCTTAACCGAGTACAACTGAAGAAGGACTCCAACTGAACACCTTATGAACTATGGTTTGGACACAAACCTACTATAAGTTATGTCAGAATTTTTGGAAGTAAATGCTTTATTTTGAAAGATGAAAGAAATGGAAAATTTGATTCTAAAGGAGATGAAGGGATATTTCTGGGATATTCCACTACAGGTAAAGCATATAAATGTTTGAATAAGGTTACAAATCAGATAGTTGAAAGTACTAGTGTTCATGTTGATGAGTTTGATGACAAGTACATAGAGGAAAGTACAAAGGAACTGGAAGACTATTGTAGATTCACTTAGATTGAACATCCAGAGTATCTACCGACATCACAAGCTATAACAACCGGTCAATAGGGAAACAATGTAGGACAATATTCAACACAAACCAATGAACAAGATGGAGCTACCGAGCAAGGAAATGACCCTGAGCAGGATGAGCAAGAAAGGAGAAATCAAGTTTTGGCTGGTTTTGTTAGAAGACATCATCCTGAGACACAAATCATTGGAGACAGACCTGCTAGAATGCAAACTAGAAGCAAAACAAGACAAGGTACATGTTTAATTTGTGAATTTGAACCTAAAAATGTGAAAGTTGCATTAGAGAATGAAGAATGGGTTAATGCAATGAAGGAGGAAATAGAGAAAATAGAGAAGAACAAAACCTAGTCCTTAGTACCCCGACCAAAAGATAAGAATCTTATTGGTACTAAGTGGATATACATGAATAAATTGAATGAAAATGGTGAAAATACAAGAAATAAAGCTAGATTGGTATGCAAGGGATATGCACAGGAAGAAGGCATTGACTATGGTGAAACATTTGCACCTGTTGCTAGATTGGAAGGAGTTAGAATGCTACTTGCATATGCTACACACAAGAAATTTAAAGTCTATCAAATGGATGTGAAGTCAGCATTTTTGAATGGTATACTTGAAGAAGAGGTCTACATTGAACAACCTAAAGGATTTGTTGATCCTGACAATAAAGACATGGTATGTAGATTACATAAAGTTTTATATGGGTTGAACCAACCACCGAGAGCATGGTATGAAAGACTACATACTTACTTGTTAAGTATTGGATTTGTTAGAACAAGTGAAAGCAACAATCTGTATGTGAAAGGTGATACTGATGAAAATATTATCATTGCTAAAATATTTGTTAATGATATTATTTTTGGAGGCTTAGATCTTGTCTGCAAGGCATTTGCTGATGAAATGTCTATGTTCGGAGAGAATAAGTTCTTTCTTGGACTACAAGTGATTCGGTAGAGTGATGGGATATTCATCACACAATCTAAATACATAAAGGAAGTACTGAAGACATTTTGCATGGAAGATGCTAAACCTATGGGAACACTGATGGCTACTAGATGCAAATTGATAAAGGAGGATGAAACTACAGAGGTAAATTAGACACTTTACCGATCCATTATTGGTAAGTTAATGTGCGTAGTTCACGGTAGACCAGATATAGCACATTTTGTGGGTATTGTTGCAAGATTTTCTGCTAATCCTAGAGAAACACACATGATAGCTACAAAAAGGATCTTAAGATACCTGAAGAAAATAGAGAATTATGGATTATGGTATCCTAAGAAAGGGAAGTTTGAACTGAAAGTTTACACCGATGCTGATTGGACTAGAAATGTGGATGATAGAAAAATCACCACCAGAGGAGCATTTTTTTTTTTGGTGAAAGACTTGTAACCTAGACAAGTAAAAAGTAGGCTTGTATTTCTTAGTCTATAGTTGAAGTAGAGTATGTTGCTACTGCTACTAACTATTCAAACATTGCATATATCAAACAAGTGTTGGAAGGAATGAATGAGGTAATCACTGACCCAGTGATTATATATTGTGACAACACTAGTGCTATTAATATTTCAAAGAATCTTTTGATGCACTCTAAGACAAAGCATATATCTATTAAGTATCATCACTTAAGAGAACAAGTGCAAGAGAAGCAAGTGAAGTTATAATTTGTCACATCTAAAGAACAACTTGCAAATATTTTTACAAAACCTCTACCGAAGGACACATTTGAATACTTGAGGACTAGACTTGGGGTCTATCCCCTATCTATCGGTCACTAATGTGATCTGGTTGTTGCATCAGCCTACTTATATTAGAACATCATCCATGTTGATGCAGCATAGTTCACACCTTGAATCATGTTCAAGGTTGTGATTAAGTTTGAGAACTTGAACCAATTGGAATATCAGTATACATAGATACAGAGGAAGACAAAATTTTTTGTTTATTTGTTTCTTTGGCATTGCTGACAAAGGGAGAGATAAACAATATGAAAAGGAACAAGCTATGAGAAGGAACAAGAACTGATGAGAATTATCTAAGGAAGAGACAATCTGAAGAGACATACTATTGAAGATCAGTTACAAAGAACTTAAGCAAGAACAAGAGAACCAAAAAGATCACAACTACAGAATGGTAAAGTTGTATTATCTAATGTTGTAAGTTGAAGCATTTTCTTTACAAAAGTTGTAGAATATATGTTTGGTATGTGTATGGTACATTTCATATTACTTGAGTTTCCATCAATGTCAAAGAGAGAGATTGTTGAACTACAACTAATTTGGAATCTGATTGAAGAATCTGTGATTACAAGATCACTGAGGAGTTGTTGATTAGATATGTAATATGATTAAATCAGTATTATGTTGTCATTGATGTCATTGATGTCAACTAGTTTGACAACACTTATCTTGTAAGTTACTATACCGAGACATCTAAGGAAAGGTGAAAGAGATGAAGAACAGAGAAATCTACATGAGGAAAGATGTTCATGACAAATGAGGATAAGGAACACATTGAGTAACTTGTTAATGAGTCTATGACTTGATGATATTGACTTTATTATGTTGCATTCATCTATGATCAAGTATAGAGATGAAAGACATAAAGTAGTGTTGTCGATAAATGAAGCATTTCTAGTATACACCAATGGAGTGTACTATATACCGATTGTAGTATTAACCGAGTAGTGTTCACCGATGCATTTTTTTGATAACCAAGCAGAATAGAATGAATTAAATGATTAGTTTATCCGATAAGATTTATGAGCTAGAAAGATTATAACATCAAGGTCACGGATAATGTTTGTTACACAGATCGATGGCTGACAAAATTTAGGAAAGATCTAAAGGATGAGAATCAAATGTATTATTGACACAAGTGTCAAGAAAGTTTGAAGTGGAAAAATCTATGAATGTGGTTAAGCGGAAAAATCTAATGGTGGAGAAGAAAGTGATTTACCCATCTATATAAGAGAACATAATTTCTTTATAAATGGATGTCAGAAGAAGTAGAAGCTACAGGAATATTGCATGAACAAGGTTTTCATGCATTCTGATCATACTGGTTAAGTAAGAACTGAGTTGCAGAACAATTACTAAGCTACAAAGAGCAATTACCGATAGGCAGTAAGTTGATACAGTATTGAATCTAAAGTGAAATATTGATCAGAAGGACTTGTATGGACTGAATATTGATCTGTAATCTACAATTGAAGTTGTATTAAGGCAGGTCATTTACCGTTACATATTTAACCATTGTATACAGTCAAAATCTCTTAACCGTGTGGACTCTAAAAGTCTTATGATTTATCATTCATAGAATGAACGTTGTTATCCTATCAACCCCATAGTGAATGCTAGTTGGATGATAACTTCTAGTCTAAAATCCTCTAACAAGGTCACACTTGACAGTGTGTTTGTAAAGCTTAAACAGGGTTGGGTCTTAACCAACCTCACTTCAGAAGAGTGAACAATTTTGGGTTGCCTGTCCCAGGTGGTTTTTCCCTTTACAGGGTTTCCACATTAAATATTTTGTGTTATGTGTTGATTTTGATATTTGTTTGTTATCATTATTTACATTTTACATGTTAGATTTGATCAATAACTATTATGGTATTAGACTGGTAATCGGTAAAAGCATAGACAGTGAAAGTTTTATTGTTTACCGAGAAGAAAAAATTGAAGAAGTTGTTTTTGAATTATACATTTTGTGTTGGGACACTTGACAACTAATTCACCCCCCTCTCAGTTATTCTAATAGATAAGACTAATTAGACCTAATACTTGACTAAGAAGACATAATTATATACCTAAAATTAGACCCCTTGAGTAAATTGTGACCCATTAAGACCTAATTTTAACTTATTACCTGACCTAATATGAGTAGTAAGACCCAAATTAGGACCTAATATCATTAATAATATGGGCCGTAAAGATGTAATTAGACCTAATACTTGACCAAGTAACACCTAATAAGACGTGTAATTAGTCTCAAGTATACCTTAATATGAGTTTGAGGACCCCTTAAGACCTAATTAGACCTTTAATTAGACCCTTAATTAAGACTAATTAACACCTAATATCATGAGTACTAGGACCTACTAGTACACCTAATATGAGAAATATTATCCCTTAGGCATAATTAGACTAATTAACCCATAACAAGACCTTTAAATTATACCTAATTTTATACTATTTAATTTACCTTTAAATACATGTGAGTAATACATACCTAATATAAGTAATAGGAACTAATATTGAATAGTAATAATGCCTACTTAGGGACATGTTTATGAACTTAATAGGACCCCTTAGACCAAATTAGTCACAATAGCTTGCCCTAATTATCTATGTAATATGAGTAATAGGACCCCTTCTAACCTTGTAATTAGATTGAATTTAAAGACTAATTAACACCTAATATACTTGAGTACTACATGACCCTTTAAGACCTAATTAGAGTCAATACATGCTTAATATGAGCTCTTAAGACCAAAGTAGACCTATTAGTTCACCTAATTAGACTTTCTTAGATGCAATTAGACCTATTAGGAAATCATAATTCCTAGTTATCTAGGTCTATTTTAAGAGGTCTATGATAGGTTATATGACCCCTTAAAACTTTTTATGACCTAATTAGACCCAATTAGATGTATTACGATCTAATTAGACCTAGATAAGACCCATTACAATGAAATTAGACCTAATTAGCACCTAAATAGACCTAATTAGACTTATTAGGACCTAATTCGACCAAACTAGACCTATTAGGACCTAATTTAATACCCAATTAAACCAATTATGTCCTAATTAAACCTATTAGGACCTATGACAAGTTATATGACCCCATAAGACCCCATTAGACCCACTATGAGTAACATGACCCCTTAAGACCTATATTAAAGAACCTAATTAGACCTATTAGTACCTAATTAGACCCAATTAGTTGTTATGACCTAATTAGACCTATTAGGACCTATAATACATGTTATATGACCCCTTTAATACCGATTTAGACCCACTATGAGTAATATGATCGCTTAAGACTTATTAGTGCCTCACCTAATTAGACCCAATTAGATCAATTGGGACCTAATCACACCCAATTAGACCTAATTATACCTAATTTAACATATTACATACCTAATTGGACCTATTAGGACCTATGATAGGTTATATGACCCTTTAAGACCCCATTAAACCTATTAAAATGTAATTTACATTTAAACATGTAATTTATGTAATTGATTTTACTTTCAAATAATGTAGTGAAATGCACGCATAGTATTTAATTTTATTTTTATTTAAATTAGGAAAACGTACATGTATATGTAGACTTTATTTGATAGTAAATAAAATATTTCAAGTACATACATATTCTAGATCTATCAGACATATTATTACACATCACACATGGCGAATGCACCGATTCCCCCTGTAGAACTATTTCCACACACTAATAGAGAGATTTAACAACTGCAAGAATCTATAAATAATCTATCTAGCTCTACTGTCTATAAGAGTACATGTCATTCCATCCTTAATAGCTTGATTAGCATTAGGGATGGAATTCATGGTACCACTCCCTATGCCCCAGATATTGTAGAGGCCATACTTGAGAGAAAGAGACAAGAGGCTGGCTCTAGTCTTTCTCTTAAGGAGGTAAAGGTTTTAGTGCCTAAAGTGACCCCGAAAGGGGAAGTTTTCCCATCTTATGCAGATAAAAATTATGTAAAGGGGTATCAAGTTACCAGGTGTGAGGATCCTACTATATCAACATTGATATACCCTAGATTTCTAGCTGCCCATGGTCATTATCTGAATAATTACTAGATTCCACTATACTTTACACAACAGATTTTTGTCGAGGTTCATTTAGGTCATGCTATTAATTACACTAATTTTCTAGCACATCTAGGATAGGGGCATGGCAGGCTTGCTGATAGAGATGCTTATCAGTGAGCTAATCGATAGAGACTAGTACACAAGGCCATTATTGGTCAGAGGGCAGCTGCTATAGCTCTTTCATTGGGCCATGTTGCAAATAATGTTATTCATAACATCTAGCTTTGAGCTGTGATTGATAGTTTGGGGGACATTGCAATAGTTGCCACATCCATATCTAGTGATTAGGTTGGTCATTACCTGATGTCTCGATGACACTCCAAATGTAATACCCAAAAGTTTGGGTCAAAACACAACCAACAAATTAAAAAAAAATGGAGAACCATGGGTGCTCACCACCCAACCTAGGTCTCTTATGAGACCACCCCTGAGCTTGGAGAACCAAGGCTAAACGGGTATGCAACAAGATAAACAAGATGCTCACAAACAATATACACAAATGCACATACGACAAATTACTCCCTTCCAAGGTTACACAAATGAGTCTTACAAGCTCATTGAGAGGGTGGAGGTGGGCTTTTCCAAGGGGAGAATGCCACTACATACAAATTTTCTCACCATGAGTATTCAAATGCCTCTTCAAGGCTACATATCCATGCATATCCAAATTCCTCTTCATACACATACTTTCCTTAACATCCTCTTCAAAATACAAGAATGCAATGGCTTCCATGGTGCCCATACACCATGGACTTATCCCTCTTCTCCAAGAGAAGAGACTCTCACGTCATGGAGATCCCAACTAACCCCTCCACCCATAGGCCACTTCTTCCCTTCCCAAAGGGTGAGTAATGCCTCACACCCATAAACAAGAACTCCCTCAATCAAGAAAAAAGAACAAGATCAAACCATGAAATCAAAACCCAAAATCCCTCCATTACAACACATTGTCACAACAAGAACCAAGATTCATATGCATGAGAAAGCAAAATATAAGTTAATCTAAAGAGCAAGTAGAAAGGCTTCCATGAGAAGAGTAACCAACCTCCATAAGTGTGATGGAAATGGAAATTTGAGAAGAGCTTATCCACTATCCTTCCTCAATCCAAACCCTAATGTCTCCAAATGTGGAGAGTGGGTGAACACCCACTAAATCTCCTAAGGGCCTCTAAAAAGGCCTCCAAATCTCTACCCACCCACCATCCATAAATGTAGACTTGACTCTATGGCCTTGTTGTCTTCCCTTGTCCCCTCATGATAAATGCATGATTGAAAGAAAAAGTGGAGTTGGGTAAAGATCATGACTTATCCAATTTCGAAGTTGAGGGAAAATGGGTCATAAAATAGGTTACCAAGGTCACTAGGGAATTAGGGACATGCTCAAAACCTTCTTAACTCATAACCCTATCCATAAGGTACTTAAATTATGCCAAAAATGACCCTTAGAACCCCTTATTGGCCTCGAGAAGTGACTAGAACAAGGATGAATTAAAACAAGCACATAACAAGTGTCAAATGACACTAACGATTACACATTACATACCCAAGGTCATGTCTTGGATGACAACAAGAAATTAACTAATAACACACATGCAAAAATCCACATTTACCAAGAGTTCACATTACAACGAGGCTTTTAATCCCATATCGGATTAAGCTTTGGCTTACTCAATTAACATATGTTTAACCTTGGTTCTATGATTAATTCCATGGTTCTCTTACCTACACACTCCTCAATGCAGCATCAATAATTCAAGGAAGAAAAACCAATACGAATAAACATATAAGATGTAACATCTTCAATTTAATCAAAATTCAATTGCTTAGTTTCAATTTCATAATTCAATTGCATCTCTAATGCCTACTAATCTTGTAATTCAATTGAAATCATGATCATCAATAATATAACATCATCATAAGGTAATCATCAATTACTCATAACATCAATGCAGTGAAGATGTCTAACATGATATTCATTTGCAACATAGAATTTGATTGCATTCTTACAATCACTTTCTCATAATTCATGATTCAATGCATACATCTAATCACTTTCATATAGTGCATAATTTAATTGCATATAATTTTATACACATAAGTTATAATTTCTACTACGTACTCAATGTCACATAAAGTACAATGCCCACATATAGATCATAATCCAAATTCAAGCTTGCAAACATATAGAATACATTCATTATTTCAATTCAATTCAATCTACATAATTTGATTGCATAACTTCATAGTACTCCTAATCTCAAAGATTCTCAATTTTCCTTAGCATGATATTTAAGATAAATCGATGGTTCAACATTGGTAAGGGGGTAACCATAACAATCAGGTCCTATAAAATTCTTATCACAAGTATGATTAAATTTCCTAATCTAGGAAAACAAAATGTAGAATAATCCTATTAGTCTAGGATCTAACAAATCCTTGTTCAGGGTTCTAAGAATATCACCAAAATGTCACTATGGTATAACCATATAATACATCATCAAAAAATTACTCATCCTCCTCATAGGAGTTACTAGAATCATCACATCAACTTATTAATTTAATCCAAGATAAACTTAAGACTTAACACATACTAATTTGGCATTTACATCTCGACTTCTTGAAACTAATCCTTTCGACAAAAGTACTCAAAGGAGCCTTAATAGTCTAGCTGAACATATGATCTGTAGGGTAACATACTGCATCCAAGATTCACTTAAATAATTAATAACCTAGAGATATCACCTCTATCATAGTGACACTTAGTTGATAGGTACTGATATGAAGGTATAATTCCATTAGGGATTTACCATTCATCCAGATACTACAACACCCCTTAATCTTTCGTCATCGAAGTGTCAAGGAAAAGGTGGAAACAGGTTGGGCCTTACACCAGATCATCAAGTGGAGCATCCTCTAGCAGGACCACAAATATCATGTACACTATAGCAGGCATCCCTTCACTTTCTAGGCTGGAGGGACTTATAGGAGAGATGACATGTGTGACACTGACTAGCTTGGCTGAGGATCTATTAGATGCATATGCATTTATAGTATCAGAGCATGATATCCCCATATTAGAGGTTAGATCTCATGTGGGTACTGTCAAATACACTCAGCCACATCCTTCTCACTTAGACTATGGCCATAGTGCTAGTGCTCATGAGGATCCACCTACTGACCACTCTATTGCTGCACAGGGAGAGGCACAACATATAGACCCTTCAGTCAATGTAGGGCATTAGTTCTGTAATGTTGGCCTTGATGATGTTGAGTTCAACATGACCACTATAGGTTATCTAGATTTATTGACACATGATGATATGACTTCGATGCCATCTCATTTGGTTAGTCCATTGCATTCATCATTAGAGAGGTGTGTGCAATCTACTCATGTTGCAGATGCAAATTTGAGCTTGGACCAAACACAACAAAATCTTTATACCTTGGTTGATAGGATTGAGGCTAGGGAATCTTAGTACTATCAGTTTCCACCACCTACACAGGTATAAATCAAATTATATACATGTATTTTTAATGTTACAATTAAACTTAAATTTATTTTCAAAATTTCAATCAATTGAAATTTACATGCACATGCACATATATATATATGATATATATTTTTTGTCTACCAGGATATGCCTCTTGTTACTCCTTTGGGTACTGATCATGTACGTCATCGGGACTCACTCGATGATGACATCAGTAGTGGATAGGTGAGTTTTTAATTTATTATCTGTGTTCCACACACTTTATAACATGTTTTCTTGTACAATGTTTATATATTTTAATTTATATATAGCTCTTTCTTTGTAGGGATCTGCACATCCTTCAAAGCATGATAGTCACTCTCGGTGTGATCACTTAGTGAGGAGTTGACATGATGAGTCATAGGCACATTCATATTTGATTAGAGACATATTTCATATATATATATATATATATATATATATATATATATATATATATATATATATATATATATATATATATATATATATATATATATATATATATATATATTCACATGTGTTTGATGAACTATATTTCATTTCTAGATGGGCTTTTGACAGAATGTTTGACACATGATTGATTCATATGTTTCATATTTACAGTACTTGATCTACACACATGATTGATGTTTCATGCATGTTATATATATACTTTCACTCTAGATACATGTGCATGTGTGATAAACTTGTAAATTTTCAATACTTTCAATAGATTACATACACATACATGTACATGTTTAATTTAAATTTTATGAACTTGATTTCAATAGATTACATACATGAATGATGTTTGATTGTTCACATGTTTATTTAATAAAAGTTATGAATGATGTAAATTTGACACATGTGAAAGCTATATAATTGAGGTCCTTAGATGTTTCATTGAATCTTAATTATATATTTAAATGTACATTCGATAATAGTTCTGCACATACTTTTAATTTAATGTTGTTGTACTTCAAGTAGATTTTATATTTAAAACATGCATGTCCTAATGTAACACATGAACATTGAATACATACACACATTCATATTCCAAAGTTAGAGTACTTCATATTCAGGTAGATAATTAACATACCATAGATCCACTTGTAAGACATAAATTTGAGATCTATATATATTCTTAATTTTTAATTTAATTCAAGCTCCATTCACTATGGGCACCAGTAGGAAAGAATGGAGCTAAGAAAACCTCTGGTCTCACCCATGAAAATTTTAGTTCAAATCATATTTCATGCGTGATTTAGTCCAAATCAAGTGGTTCATCTCTCTCTCGAATAACATTTAATATTCTCTCATGGTCTGTAGTATCAAGTCTCCACTTACAAATGCCATGTCCCATCACAGGAACAAGAGATAGGATGATGGAAATTACAAGATGACTATACTGATAAACCTTATTGTTAGGTTGATAATCAATAAAATGAATCCCATGTTTAAGTATTTTGGTTTTCTTCAAATATGTTCCTTGCACAACAACTGAACCTGCACAATGTGTTCCTCAATGTTAAATATATAAATACATGATAAATACTAACCATATAATCAAACTTAAATACAGTACTAGAACTTGTGGGAAACATAATTCCATCATCTGTTTCATTCTGTGTTAGCTTCATCCTCTCCTTGTAGCAATGTAATAAATAGTTGTTGGAAATTTGGCTGAGTTGATTGCATAGATTTTGTCATTATGGAAACATATGATCCTCATGAAGATTGCACAAGTCAGAGAGCAAGTATGATAGAGTGCATTGCAAATTTGTCTAAGTGTGAGACAGTGTTTTACCAGTGAACTTGCATACAGTTCTTGTTTGCGACATTGATTGGAGAAAGTTCAGTGTTTGTGCACTTGAACATAGACTCTATGATGTCTATTGATCACCCATCTTAGAGTGCAAGTCAGTATGACATGTACGGAAGAAGTTATGATAGTTTTACTGAAGACAGTGTGAAGCTGACAGGACATAATATGAAGACAAAACTAGTAAAGAGTCAAGGGATTATTTTGTTTATCAAAATAATGACTTAACAATATAAAGAGATGACATCCTATATGTTAACTCTTTGATAAAGCTATTGGTATAAATGTAAATGTAATTGTAATTGTAAAGTGTAGTAATTTTAACAAGTAGCAAGTAATTGTAGAAGTATGATGTGAAGTATATGAAGCATATGTAATAGTGATAGTGAAAGAGCAGAAAAGTGATATTGATGCAAGAAGTATAAGGTAATTTACCTTAACCTATTTTTTAATCAGTGTATATTGTACATTACTTGTTTGGGTAGTGGGCTCATCTGGTAATCACATTTTTTACTACAACTCCTAACAGGGTTGAGGCTTCTAACAAGGCCTATAGTCCCTTAGTCAGGACTGATATACTATATGTTTGTAATAGACTCCTAATAGGGTCAACATCCTTAACATGATACTTTTGATTAGTGGATCTTTTTGGGTACCATCCCCACCAGGGTTTTCCCTTGGCCAGGGTTTCCTCAAGAACAAATAATGTGTTATGAGTTCTTTATTGTTATGCATGTTGTTTAGCTTGTTATGTTATGCATGTATAAAGATAATCTATTATATCCATAATTGGGCAAAAGATAAAGTTTGTAGAATACTAATTCACCCCCCCCTCTTAGTATTCCCTATTTCTAACAATTGGTATCAGAGCCAAGTTACTCAGAAAATAATCATTCAATGAAAGCCTAGCAGCTTGAGTAAGATCTCTATGGATATGGATCAACTATAGAAGAATCTTGAAGAAGCTCTTGAATAGATTGAATTGATTACTATTGAAAAAGATACTTTAAAAAGAAAGTATGATGATGCAAAGAACCTCATTGAGAAACTGAAAAACAAATTGGAAGATTTGAGATCTGAAAAAGAATCTGAAGTTTTTATTGAAGATTGTGATGACAATATGGAAAAAGAAAATGAGATCCTTAAGCATGAATTGAAGATACCAAATTTGAAGCTTAGTTTGAAAGATGGAAATGACAAGAATGAAGCAAATCTAAAATCTGAGGATGAAAGTCTAAAGACTGAAAAATGAAGGACTGAAATCTAAACTTTCTAAATTAACATCTGAACTTGAGAAAGTCAATTTGTAGTATGATGAACTTGAGAAATACAATAAGATTGTGAAAGGTGAACTGACTTAATCCAAAAAACAACTTGAAAGGCTATATTCAACTAGTGAGAAGATTGATGAACAAATATCCTATCAGAAACCATTCTATGATAAGACTGGTCTTGAATTCAACACTTTCAAAGTAAATGATGAAGGCAAGGAACCAGATTTGAAGATATCTAAAAGCATGGATGAGAAGAAGCCTAATGAGATCAACAAATCTGAAGATACACCTAAAGAATAAGAATCACCGAAGAAAGAGGAATCACCCAAAGATATGCAAAGAGAATTCAAAGGTAGATGTTTTCCTTGTAATACTATTGGTCATATGAAGAGAGATTGCACAAGTAAACAATTTAAACCTCTTAATGGTTATTGTTACAATTGTCATGGTTTTGGACATAGAGCTATTGATTTTAGGAAACCTAAATTTATTGAGAATAATTATGGTAATAGAATGTTTAGGAATACTAACAATGCAGATAAGAAACCTACTGAAGATATGAACAAAAGAAGTGGAATAGTATGTTATAGATGAAACAAGGTTGGACACATTGCTAGAAATTGTAGATCACAAATCAATCAACCTGGACCAAGATATGGAAACAATGGAATTTTTTGTTAGATATGTAACAAGTTTGGACATACATCAAGGTTTTGCAGAATGAACAATAGAGTTTTTCATCCTAACCCTAACCCCAGGAATCATGCAAGAAGAAATGAAGATGCTAGCAACAGTCAGAAAGGATGTTGTAGTAATTCAGATGAAGTGAAGTTTATCAAAAGCACAGATCAAGGAGACATATTCAACATTGAAGGTAATCAGAAGGGTGAAGTATTGAAAGGTAAGAATGAATCTTTACCTGACCTATCTCAAAGTACTTAATTCATGTAAATTGCAGTAGAATAGGAACTTAGATTTAGTATAGAAGTAGATATATGATGAATTGAGTCTTGAACATTTAATGCAAGGTAGTTTATGATATTCTAATGCTATGGTTAAGAGTGCAAAGAAAAATATTATGTTTTGCGAGATTGCAAGAAGTTTTAAGTTTTGCAGGATAGCAGAGACAACTTTTTGGAACGAAGCGGAAAAAGAATTGAATGCGATGTCAGATCTAAGTAAGATTGAATTAATAAAAGGTTATGATCAATATTATTTGATCATCAAAGTGAATTCAAGTGTCAAGGAGATCGAAGAGCAGTGATAGAAAGCATTTTGCAAGGATTTGGAAAAGAATTGTGTGTCGAATCTATGCAAGCCCTAAAATCGTGAAATTGAGGTATTTTACTTGAAAAATCTTTGAATCAATAAAGGTGTTTGAATAAATCATGGATGTTTCCTTAATACACAATGTCAGAGATAAGATAGACCTAAATTGAAAAGGGAACCAGCAGAACCATTGGAAGAAGACCCTAGGTTTACATTATCATCCATACCATATGAAGTTTTACATTTAGAGAATGTCAGGAGTTATCTTGGATGCAAACTAGAGATAGTAAATGATAGTGATTTTATAGATGAATATCAGAAGATGTACAATCAGGATATGTCACTGAAACAAGGTTTTGAATACTTGGAACATAATGAAATTGTCAAATGTGGATTCCAGTATGAATTTGATAATGAAGAATGCACTAAGATCATTTTGAGTAGAATTCATAATGGAAAGTTTTGGCTAGAGGATAGAGTGATAGATATTACAGTTGATTTGATTCATGAAGTCACTAGATTATCTAAGATTGGAGCTATTCCTTTTAATGAGAAAAAAATGAGGAAAATAGTCATTGACAACATTAATTCATCCTATAATGGTAGAGGAATTGTGATTAGCAAGATCAAACAAGTCGATGTTAGATACATATGCAAGATCCTAACTACTAAGTTTTATGCTAATTCAAGAGAAGATGACATGGCAGTTGGAATGGTACATGCAACTTATCTTATGTGTGTTTATAGGGTACCAGTTGATATGTGTGAAATTCTTAGAATTCAATTGTTTGAGAACTTGGAGAAGATCAAGAAAACTAAGTATACACAGTTTAGGTTCTTATCCCTAATCACATATATGTTCTTTCATCTTTTGAGGATATTTCCTTACACCATAGAAAATGATTGGAATGATGGACAAACTACAATCGAAAGGATTAATGTAGTATATAGAAAGCATGTTATTGAAAGTGTTAATGAAAGTGCAGTACCTGTTATTAAGACATTTCAAAATATTGTGTCTAGCAAATCAAGGATCCCTAAGTCTCTTGTTGAGAAATACAAAGATGATATATGTTTTATGGTGGATACTGACCTTACCTATATTGAAGCAATAGAGCCTAGAAAAGAGTTCATAGACCCTCTTGGCTATGAAATATCTGAGGTAGAAACTGAAGAGTATGTGAGCAGACTACTAAAGTGTAAGTTGGACACTCAGTGTAATAGGTTTGGAACCTTTGAGGAGAACTTCAACTTCGTAAAGATTCTAATTGAAGAGAAACAGTCTAAGAAGAGAGTTGAGAGCACCATTAAGAAAATCTTAAAGGATACAAGAATGACAGAGAGAGATTTTTTTGGTAGCAAAGAAGACAGTAGCAGCAATCAGAGAGAGTGGACCAAAGGAAATTTTTTCTATCCCTCCTTTATCATCAATTGCAGTGCCACAGGAAGGACCACAAGTAAAGGTGAAAGTGCAAGTACCTGAGAAGGACATATAAACAAAGATGTCTACTAGATCCACTTCCTCCACACCTAGAAAATGAGTTAAGGAGAGTGCCACTGGACCAGGAAAGAGGCATAAAACTCTAGTGAAACCTATTCCAAGAAAGATTGAAGAGGTTAAAGATGATGTCACTACAAAGAAGAAAGCTTGGAAACCAAAAGTTGAAAAGCTTAATGAGAAGATTATTGAGAATGGTGAATTTGCAAGAATGAACAAATATTATGATCTTTATGATTATACTGATAGACTTAATATAGAGAATGCAGTTGTGAAGCATATGATCTTGACTGGCAAGAAGTTTGACACTATTCAAGGATAGATACTTGATGATCTTTACAAAAAACTTCTGAACAGAAAGAAGAGAGCATCAGATGGAGACATCTATTAGAGAAAATATTGTGAGGAAGCTTTGTGAGATAAGAGATAAAGCTCATTTCAACCAAATTATGAAGGCCCTAAGCACCCATATGAGAACCAAAAGGAGAACAATTCAGATTATGGGAGGTACGTATGAAGAAGTAAATTCTGAGACTGAATAGGCAATTATCAAGGTTATGGTAGAATATGTTAGAGAATCATCAGTTGTAGTAGAGAAAGCAGGTGAGAAAGTACAAGAGGACATTCCCTCTTCTCCAGCTATTAATATTGAAGATGAAATAATGAATGTAGAAGGTACACAAATCACCCTAGATACTGATGAAAATGTATTCAAGAATTTGGAGAACATTGTTGACAATTCAACCTTTGAGGAATAGGAAGCTATAAAAGAAGAAGAGATGACAGAGACCGCTGTTGTGGAACCACTAGTTGTAGAAGAACAAATTCCCATTCCCACCAAAGAAGATATCAGTCTTACTCTTGAGACTAGAAAGAAGACTCAAATTGGATCTATGATTGAGCATTTGGGAAAAGAAGTAGATGATGATGATCAGTTGGAACTGATTACATCCTTAAACAAAATAATTGGTAAGAATAAGAAGGTGAAGAGTCTTGAAGGGTGTCTGAAGGAACTCACTGAGAAGTTACAAAGTATTGTGACCACACAAATTTTAGAAGTAGACCCTATAGAGAAGGCAAAGAAGGTAATGAGTACCTTTGATAATGAATTCACACTCCTAGCTAATATTGCAAAAGTGAAAGCACAAGCAGACTATGAGGCTTGAATGATTTTGAACATCAGTTAGTACATCAACAATGATATCAATACTCTTAATATCTATATCAAAGATTTGAGGAAGCATTTGGAGATAGGTAAATCTTTATACATAGAATGTACAAAATCAAAGACTTTGACAGCTGAGGAAGATCAAAAAATAAAATTGAAGGAAGCAGAGATTCTAAATGAAAAAAACCTTCTATCTAACCCCAATGTGAAGGTCTGTAATATTGAGAAGAAAGATCTAGAAAACTGTATGATGAAATCAAAATTGTACAAGATGAGAAAGATAATAAACTGAGAAGATATACTCTTTTGAGAGAGCATGTTTCTATGAAGCTGAGCATAATTGAAGAATAGTTGGAAGATTGTCTTTTAGGAAAGACATCTTTTTCAGAAATTTAACTTTGAAAACCTCCAAACATGTGAAATTTCTTCTTATGGACTGAGCACACTACTCAATGTGGCATATTCCATTATGAAATCATGGGAGAAGGAGATAGAAGCAATGAAGATAGATTTTGTAGATTATTTTGCAGGCCTACCAGCTTTGCAATAAATAAATTGAGGTATAACTTTTTGTGATACAATTTTGTGACCCTCCCTACCTTATTTTGTCATTGTTGTCAAAGGGGGAGAGATATATAGAAGAAAAATGATAGTATATGATTAGGTTTGTTACTCTTAGGGGGAGTACTATATAAGAGGCAATAATTTTTGAGGGAGTTATAAGGATAGTATTTATTTTATACTATGGCCATAGTTTTGAACAATTTTGAGATTTTTGAGTTGTACACTTAACCAATTTTCTCATATGTTGCCACCAATGACAAAGGGGGAGATTGTTGGCAATTTGGCTGAGTTGATTGCATAGATTTTGTCATTATGGAAACATATGATCCTCATGAAGATTGCACAAGTCAGAGAGCAAGTATGATAGAGTGCATTGCAAATTTTTCTAAGCGTGAGACAGTGTTTTACCAGTGAACTTGGATACAGTTCTTGTTTGTAACATTGACTGGAGTAAGTTCAATGCTTGCACACTTGAACATAGACTATATGATGTCTATTGATCACCCATCTTAGAGTGCAAGTCAGTACAACATATACAAAAGAAGTTATGACAGTTTTACTGAAGACAGTGTGAAGCTGACAGGACATAATATGAAGATAGAACTAGTAAAGAGTTAAGGGATTATTTTGTTTATCAAAATAATGACTTAAAAATATAAAGGGATGAAATCCTAGATGTTAACTCTTTGATAAAGCTATTGGTATAAATTTAAATGTAATTGTAATTGTAAAGTGTGGTAATTGTAACAAGCAGCAAGCAATTGTAGAAGTATGATGCAAAGTATATGAAGCATATGTAATAGCGATAGTGAAAGAGCAGCGAAGTGATATTGATGCAAGCAGTATAAGGTTATGTACCTTAACCTATTTTGTAATCAGTGTATATTGTACATTAATTGTTTGGGTAGTGGGCTCATCTGGTAATCACATTTTGTACTACAACTCCTAACAGGGTTGAGGCTTCTAACAAGGCCTATAGTCCCTTAATTAGGACTGATACACTATATGTTTGTAATAGACTCCTAATAGGGTCAACATCCTTAATAGGATACTTTTGATTAGTGGATCTTTTTGGGTACCATCCCCACCAGGGTTTTCCCTTGGCCAGGGTTTCCTCGAGAATAAATAATGTGTTATGAGTTCTTTATTGTTATGCATGTTGTTTAGCTTGTTATGTTATGCATGTATAAAGATAATCTATTATATCCATAATTGGGCAAAAGATAAAGTTTTTAGATTACTGATTCACCCCACCCCCCCCTCTCAGTATTCCCTATTTCTAATATATAGATACATGATAAATACTAACCATATAAACAAACTTAAATATAGTACTAGAACCTATGGTAAACATAATTCCATCGCTTGTTTCATTATTTGTTAGCTTCATCCTCTCCTTGCAACAATGTAATAGATAGTAACTAACACCTTCCACATTTTTAGGCTCTGCTACTATGGCAAAAATATGTCCTACATTTAAAGTGAACTTTTAATTTTAGGAACTTGTAAATATACATTAAACAAACTTTATTTAAATGAATTGAGTTTATGAATCCTTTTTAAAAACATGTACATGTAAACATGCATGTACCAATTTTGATTAAACCTGAAATATGGTCATAATCTATAGAAATCAATGGAATGTTGTCAAAGCTTTCATCATGAATGTCATTTGTGTTTGTAACATCTAGTGGAACCAAATTCCATTCACTAACATATCCACATTTTTTGTTGATACATTCATCATAGTTTTCAGAAATGCAGTCATAAAAAAAGCATGAATAATCTCTAATGTACAATGACTACACATTACTATCCGTACTCATAATTGAATGTAGGGATCTTGTTTTGTCTACTCTCTTGCATCCATGGATTGATCTTCTGTCAACACCTGAACAATAGAGAGGTCACATGTAAAAATTAAAGACATATATATTATAAGTTAACTCAAACAATGGTCAATAAATTTAAAATTAGTACCTGTTATCTCCTAGAATACTCGGAAGGGTATGACTCAATCTGATCATGATGATGTTTTATCACAATGTGAAACCATAAAATCCATCTTGCACCACTCAACTACATCATGAGCATTATTTATACGATATCCTTGATAGTCCAGTTGATACTTTCTTAAAGCATGTTTAATGCAAGCTCTCACACCATCATGATCTCCCTTTCCATGTCCACTCTCAAAGAAACTCCAAATATGTGGTATCTTTTGGTATCAATGATATGTACATAGTGCGTAAAATGGTCTTGCTAATTTAAATTGTGTTGCACATCCATCTGACCAAACAAAATGCTTTTCAATTTTGATGCCTTTGTTTTCGAAATATCCAAAAAATGTCTTAAAGCAATGCTCGACAAAATGTATGTCATGTTCTTTATCATCACTAATGTAAAAGTGATATTCTTTCTTTATGACTCATGCTTCATATGTACTTTCAACACCATCCAAATCTAATTGTGCATGTCGATAAGACACATGTACCATGATAGTCACCTACTCTATATAGTAGTATTCTTCTTGAAGTTGTTTTTGAGATACAAAGGAGTAGTTCTCTACAAAATCAACAACCAATAAAATTGTTCCAATTGGAAAATATTATTTTTGTATTTGGAATTGTTCTGCTTTCCATTTAGCAAAAAAACATATCGTATGTATGGTTGAATCAATTTACAAAAATTCTCCATAAATGTTGCAATAGGTATCTCATCTTCTACATATTCCAACCTTGTTGATTCTTTCCCGACTTTTGTTTCAGACTTTATGTACTTGTATCTCTTACATTTTATCATCCTAACCATGTCAGTATCTTCAAGTCTCAAAGGAAATTTAGCCAAATCCCCGCATGTTTGACAAGTTCCTCTTATGCAATATATTTCAGCGATTTCATGATCAATTGATTTGTTACATAAGATTGATGTTATGAATTGACTTCGACATTTAGGAAAATCATTTTGAGAACCACTACTTTCTTCTATCATCTTTCTAAACCCTTAGTAGTAGAGATGGAATTCAATGTGATATCAACAACAAAATGTTTCAAAATATTTATTTATCTTTACAAAAAATGGCTTTAATCTTTCAAACATTGTTTGTCCAATCTTAATGTTAGGATTTGAGTTACAAAATGAGAGATACAATTCATGTTGTGCGGTGTCCAACCAATGTTTTGTGTGCTAGAAATATTCCTTAGGCCCAGTCCTCTTCTTGATAACGTCTCTTGTATTTGGTGAAGGATGAGTATGATCAGTCCAAAATGATATAACTAAGTTCCTAATTGTTTCATTAATTCTATCAGACCGAGGAGCTCTACACATTAGTGCCCAATTACCTTCCAATGTAGTATCATCCAAATTGATTCTTCTTTTCAAATAGTGTGTCATTGTTTTCCTACTGTACCCGATCTGAGATGAAAGTGAAGAAATTTGTCTTCTTTGGGACATGTTTTTATTTAAAATAGATGTCAGTATCACTCTTCTTGAAATGGACCTATCTGTAGATCTAGTTGTTTTCCCAGTGGAATGCAAACCTTCCTTAACACTGTTAACAATATTTTTTTGTATGTTACTTGATTTTAACTTTTTCAAACTTGCATCTACACCCAATAATTTTAATGCCTCTTTTAACTCATCTTTAAGAAGTGTAATTGATAATAGTTGAGTTTTTTCAAGTGTACCAAGATTCTCAAATTGTTTCATTATTTGCTTAGACTTTTTATTCAATGCCCTCTTCGTAATATTTATGGGTTGTTTAGCATAATCTCTCAATTTTTCCACGTCCATTTCAATTAAATGATCTATGCTTTTACAATTAATTTTTCTCTTCAAATGTTGGAGTAGACTATCATTCACATATGTTTCTTGCACTTCCACTGAAAATAAAATAAAATAAAAAATCGTAATATCTCATCTTAAGGGGACCTTCATGAAATATGTATTTACAAGCTCTTGAACATGTTCTACCTATAATAATTTATACATTAATGAGAGAAACACATACTTGTTTGACCTTGGATTGAATCAACTTGGGATGCCCTTGTCCAACATTTTCATCATCAAAGGCTGCATGTACACAACAAAAACAATAACTTATTCTTAGGGGAAAGACCCAAAATTAATATTCACCAATAAGAGACTAAATTGAGACAGTGACTAAATCAAGAGAGTCAGCGAGAGAAAGAGAGAGGTGTAATTATGTGATATTCTGAGACTTATTCTTGTTGAGCTTGTGATAACCCTTCTCCAACTTCTGAAGGTTGGGCTTGTTGAGCTTGTGATGTCCCTTCTCCAACTTCTGAAGGGTGGGCTTGTTGAGCTTGTGATGACCCTTCTCCAACTTATGAAGGTTAGGTTTGTTGAGCTTGTGATAACCCTTCTCCAACTTCTAAAGGTTGGGCAACTTGTTTAGCTTGTGATTCTTGAGCATTTCCTACACATGTATGAAGTATAAATTGGTCATAATTAGTATAATTTGGTCCATATTAGGTCCTAATTGGTCTTAATTGAGTATAAAATGGTCATAATTGGATCTAATAGGTCCTAATTAAGTCCTAATTGGTCATAATTATGTCTAGTTGGTCCTAATTAAGTCTAGTTGGTCATAATTGTGTCTAGTTGGTCCTAATTGGCCCTAATTGAGTCTAATTAGTCATAATTGAGTTTAGTAGGTCATGTTAGGTCCTAATTGGTCCTAATTGAGTCGAATAGGTCATATTAGGTCCTAATTGGTCCTAATTGACTATAATTGGATCTAATAGGTCATAATTGAATCTAATAGGTCCCAATTAGGTCCTAATTGGTCCCAATTGAGTCTAATTGGTCCTAATTGAGTTGAATAGGTGATATTAGGTCCTAATTGGTCCTAATTGAGTCTAATTAGTCTTAATTGAGTTTAGTAGGTCATGTTAGGTCCTAATAGGTCCTAATAGGTCCTAATTGGTCCTAATTGAGTCTAATTAGTCCTAATTGAGTTTAGTAGGTCATGTTAGGTCCTAATAGGTCCTAATAGGTCCTAATTGGTCCTAATTGAGTCTAATTAGTCCTAATTGAGTTTAGTAGGTCATGTTAGGTCCTAATAGGTCCTAATAGGTCCTAATTGGCCATAAGTATGTATAGTTGCTCCTAATTGAGTTTAGTAGGTCATGTTAGGTCCTAATTGGTCCATATTAGGTCCTAATTGGTCCTAATTGAGTCTAATTGGTCGTAGTTGAGTCTAATAGGTCATATTAGGTCCTAATTGGTCCTAATTGACTATAATTGGATCTAATAGGTCATAATTGAATCTAATAGGTCCTAGTTAGGTCCTAATTGTTCCTAATTGGTCATAATTGAGTCTGGTTAGTCCTAATTGAGTCTAATAGGTCATGTTACGTCCTAATTGGTCCATATTAGGTCCTAATTGGTCCCAATTGAGTCTAATTAGTCCCAATTGAGTCTAATTGGTCCTAATTGAGTCTAATTAGTCCTAATTGAGTTTAGTAGGTCATGTTAGGTCCTAATAGGTCCTAATTGAGTTTAGTAGGTCATGTTAGGTCCTAATAGGTCCTAATTGAGTTTAGTAGGTCATGTTAGGTCCTAATAGGTCTTAATTAGGTCCTAATTGGTCATAATTGTGTTGAGTTCATCCTAATTGAGTCTAGTTGATCCATATTAGGTCCTAATTGGTCCTAATTGAGTATAATTAGATCTAATAGGTCATAATTGAATCTAATAGGTCCTAATTGGTCCTAATTATGTCTAGTTGGTCCATGTTGGTCCTCATTGAGTCTAGTTGGTCATAATTGTGTCTAGTTGGTTCTAATTGGTCCTAATTGAGTCTAATAGGTCATATTAGGTCCTAATTGGTCCTAATTGACTATAATTGGATCTAATAGGTCATAATTGAATCTAATAGGTCCTAATTAGGTCCTAATTATTCCTAATTGATCATAATTGAGTCTAGTTAGTCCTAATTGAGTCTAATAGGTCATGTTAGGTCCTAATTGGTCCATATTAGGTCCTAATTGGTCCTAATTGACTATAATTGGATCTAATACGTCATAATTGAATCTAATAGGTCCTAATTAGGTCCTAATTGTTCCTAATTGGTCATAATTGAGTCTAGTTAGTCCTAATTGAGTCTAATAGGTCATGTTAGGTCCTAATTGGTCCATATTAGGTCTTGGTTGGTCCCAATTGAGTCTAATTGGTCCTAATTGAGTTTAGTAGGTTATGTTAGGTCCTAATAGGTCCTAATTAGGTCCTAATTAGTTATAATTGTGTCTAGTTGGTCCTAATTGTGTCTAGTTGGTCCATATTAGGTCCTAATTGGTCCTAATTGAGTCTAGTTGGTCCTAATTGAGTCTAATAGGTCACATTAGGTCCTTATTGGTCCTAATTGACTATAATTGGATCTAATAGGTCATAATTGAATCTAATAGTCCTAATTAGGTCCTAATTGTTCCTAATTGGTCATAATTGAGTCCACTTTGCCTCCTAATTGAGCCTAATTGGTCCATATTAGGTCCTAACCAGTCCTAATTAAGTCTAATTAGTCCTAATTGAGTATAATTAGTTCTAATTGAGTCTAATAGCTCATGTTAGGTCCTAATTGGTCCCAATTGAGTCTAATTGGTCCTAATTGAGTTTAATAGGTCATATTAGGTCCTAATTGGTCCTAATTGAGTCTAATTAGTTCGAATTGAATTTAGTGGGTCATGTTAGGTCCTAATTGGTCCTAATTGAGTCTAATTGGTTCTAATTAGTCCTAATACGTCCTAATTAGTCCTAATTAGGTCCAATAGGTCCTAATAGGTCCTAATGGGTCCTATTAGGTCCTAATTAGTCCTAATAGGTCATATTAGGTCGTAATTAGTCCTAATAGGTCCTTTTAGGTAGTATTAGGTTCATATAGGTTCTAATTAGGTTCTAATTGGTCCTAATACATTCTAATTACGTTCATATAGGTTCTAATTAGGTTCATATAGGTTCTAATAGGTCCTAATAGGTCCTAATTAGTCCTAATAGGTGCTAATAGGTCCTATTAGGTCATAATTAATCCTAATAGGTCCTATTAGGTAGTATTAGGTTCATATAGGTTCTAATTAGGTCCTAATAGGTCCTAATAGGTTCTAATTAGATCCTAATAGGTCCTAATTAGTCCTAATTAGGTTCTAATAGGTCCTAATTAGTCCTAATAGGTTGTATTAGGTCCTAATTAGTCCTAATAGGTCCTAATTAGTCGTAATTAGGTTCTAATAGGTCCTAATAGGTCCTAATTAGTCCTAATAGGTCCTATTAAGTCCTAATTAGTCCTAATTAGTCCTAATAAGTCCTATTAGTCCAAATACATCTACAATTAGGTCTAGTTAAGTCTAATAGACCTATACAATATCACATTTTCATGAACATTAAGACAAGTCTTGACCATCATCTCAAAATATCTATCTAGAGACATCTTAGACATAGCTTGATTCCAGTGATGATATCTTTTTCCTGATTCTTCACTTAGTCTTTGTTTAGTTTCTTTTGAATAATGTCGTGCAATTTTGTTTAGCCTTCTCTTTTTATTTCCCATCACAACTTAGAAAATTATTCTGTGCCAAAATGTCTTCCTTCTCCTAAATGTAAATTATTTTAGAGCTTTTAAATTTATGAAATGAAAAAAAAATACATTTATTTATACCTAATTCTTATTACCCAGAAATACCACCAGAAAGGTCGACATTGGTTTTGATCGAAAGTCAAACTTGACTTTCGATCAAAACTAGATGACTTTCGATCAAAGTCCCTTAGTATTGACTAAATTTTGCATTTTTTTCCAAAGTACTTTTGATCGAAAGTTAGTACTTTCAATCGAAAGTACTTTCTATCGAAAGTGCCTAAAATGGGAGATGGTTTCAGGTTTTCAAGAAATTCTAAGAATTTCATGGCTTCAGGCCTCAAGCACGCTGATCAAATGGATGAATAAAAAGATGTCTTTCTTCTTACAATGAGTACTTGGAACTAGCTTTCTAATGATTATATATTTGACTATTTTTAAATTTATTATGTGTATGATTTTTGACGTTAAATGAATGTAGGTTTTTTATCAAATATAAACTTGAGTTTGATGTTCAACAAAAAATATCAAAACAAGGAAATTTTATTTTGAAAAATAACAGTGCCCTCCTTATTCGAGTCTACTTTCTATTAAAAAAAAAAATTGAAATTTGATAAATACACAATAAGTTATAAGCTATGTAGTCAAGGTAGGTCAAAATTTTGGTTTAGTCAACTTCAAACGTTAATAAAATATGTAATAATAGTGATAATGTCATCAAACCAATTGCATACCCTTTGTATGGATGTTACAAAACTAAATTTGAAATAATTGCATCCATATCTATTTTACAAAAAAATTTATGCTCTATGAAAATAGTATTACTATTTGAAAATGACGTCTTCAACACCATACAAGTTTTCATGGGAGAAAGAAAAAAGTATTCAAATAAATTCAAAAAAAATAAAAAATAAAAAATATTTAGAATCTAGACAGAAAATCCTAAAAGACTCTAATTTACTTCATCCTTTGATTTCGAGTGGTTCAACGACAATATGCATCCGAATCTAAATTTTTTTCTCAAAATGTAGAGTTCAGTGTTCGTTCAAGCTAAAAAGTGTAATCCGCTATTGGGGGTTCACCCCTAGCTTAGGCATTCTTTACATAAAACCTTCATATTTAACCATGACTACCCCGATGCCAGAAATAAAGTTAACTATTACAAATTATCATGCATGAAAAATTCACATGACCTTTATCTTTAGATTCCATCATATTTTAGATATTGCAACTAATGCTAGTTCTAAACCAGCAACTTGTACTCCTCAAGCTGACCAAACTGCTTGGTTGAAAAAAAATGAGGAAGCACTTGGTTTAATCGGGATATCCTTAAGTCCTAAATTGTATGTCTTAATTTCTACTTGTACAGAAGCCCATCAGGCTTGGGACATCCTAAAAAATACCTATGATAGTGCAGATGAGACTCAAAAAATCATCTTCAAGACCAGCGTGAAGACCTCGGGTATACTGATTTCAACTATGTTGATGATTTCTTGCTCAAGTTTGATTCCATTAAATTTTTACTAACTGGTTTACAAGTTCCTCTCTTTGATTTAAGGATAATCCACATAATTATTCGTAAATGTTTCTTAGACAGTTCCAATAGTTTATTACTAATATTTACTCTCAGTTAGCTATTCCTTCTTTAGCATCTCAATTAACTTATGTCATCTTTCAAAATATGTTGCATCAAGAGGAAGCAAAATTGATTCAATTTGGTATAATTAAAACTCATGAACATGCCTATGTATCTCAAAGTCACAATAACAATGGATCTTCTAACACTAATCAAAATAATCAAAATTATCAAAGATCAAACAATACTAATAATTCAAATAATAACTCAGGCCAACACGTTAATGATTATTACAATTATAGGCCTTCCACTACTTATCATAAGAGTAATCATTCAAATAGGCCACATTGCACCTATTGCAGTAAAAATGGTCACTTAATTCATAAATGTTTAAGAAACAAAAGGATGATCAACATAATTCTCAAAACTGCTCAAATGTAAAATCTAATGGAAATCAATCTGATTCTACATTTACTATTAGTTTTAATGCTTCTAAACCACTTGAATGTGGTGCATCTCAACATGTTACCTCTCATAAGGAAGTCTTTGATTCTTTGCACCTTGATTCTATGAATATTCATGTTCCTTTAGCTGATAATTATTGCTATCAAGTTGAAGGAACTCGTAATGTTTCTATTCCAAATGGTAAATTACATGATGTGCTTTCTATTCTTGATTTGAAAGATAACCATATTTTTGTTCCTCTCATTTTTGCTCCTAACATTAAGGATAATACTAACACTCTTCAAAAGGATAATGATGAACATAAAGATAGTAATGATACTCTTAATGATTTTGTTCCTTCTAGTAGTGATGATAATGATGATGGTAATAATATGTTTACTCCTCCTTGCTCTCATGTTGATGTTATGTTTGACCAAGAAGAAGAAATTATATCTAACTTTCTTAATGTTACTTTGCAAGATATGTTTATCACTCAAGATGAAATTCATGATGATAGTACTAATCCTATGATTGTTGTGGAGGTTAATGATAATGATGCCTATATTAACTCTCCCTATGATGCTTCATATTATGATGAATACACTACAAATTTATCTTATGCAACTGAAGATTGCATTCCTAATTATTTTCCTCATGATTCACAATATGATTTTTCTTTTCAAAGTGTTACTGATTCAACACTAGGTGATCCCAATGATGGGCACTCTACTAGTGGTTTTTTCCCTATTGCAGGCTCAAGTGTTGATTATGCTCCACCTCTATTTTCTACTAGAAATGAATATAAAGAATGCCTAAATGCATCTCAAGAATCTCAATGGTCACTTAAAGATTTGGGCTCCCCTCAACAAGCTCATACACCTTTTTTCTCTCAAAGTGTTATTCACTTTTCCAAAAGTCCTATGTACAATTCAAGCTCCAAAGCACAAGTTAAAGACATGCAAGATGATCAAGGCAAAGACATCCTCGTGAAGACTCTTTCAAAAGAAACATCTCAAATTCATTATAAACATTTGGGTTTGATACCTTTTGATGTAATTACCCCAAGTAAAGATTAAAAGGGGGTGTTAGAATTTAATCTTTCCTTGGTATATTTGTATTTAATGGATAAACCAAGGTATCCTATTGTATTCGTCCTCTAGTCCAAGTAGGAGGACATGTCACATATTTGTTATTCTTTTATTAAGGAAAATAGATATTCCTCTTTATGAGGAATCCTACACTTGTCTCACACACTAGTGAAATGTAGCATACACAGAAACGAGAGTTATAATGTAACTCCTTTCTCACATCTCTATTAAAAGAGATGGCTCTCCTTCTCTCTTCATACATTCACACACAAGATTCTTCTTCTTCTTGAACATTGTATGAGCTAAGCGCTCTCTCTCTCTCTCTCTCTCTCTCTCTCTCTCTCTCTCTCTCTCTCTCATTCTTAGGCATTTTTTGCCACTTTCATTATATCACGGAGTTTTTTTTATGCTTTTCCCCCTTCAAAATATTGTCTCCTTGTTGCTTCTTTCTTTGGTAAATGCTCATAGAGTTGTGATTATTCATGGTAAATCTCTTTATTCCTAGCTCAAAGCATTAAACAATTTCCTATCTCTCTATTTTGGTTATTATTTTAACAGTAAAACTTTCCATTTGATATGTACCGTTGAATTTAGTTATTTGGAAAAACAAAGGAGTATAGTTTAACACACATATCTTTTCTAGCTTGGTATTTAATCCTTCCATCTCTAATACAAGAGAGATTATGTTTTAGGTGGCTACCTAATCTTTATCCTCGTACACTTCAAAATCTAAAAGTTTAGTCCAACCATCATTACTCATCTAATTGAGCTTTCATGTGATGATTGATAAGATTTCATTATAGATTAATGTCCAAATTTTTAAGCACCTAATAATTATAATTAAGATAATAATAATAATTACTATTAATGTACTCACAATGAAACCTATATGCATTATTTCTTCAAAAGAAAAATCTAACTAGAGAGCTTGTAGAATGGATCTACTATCAACATAGTAGGGCCCTATGAAATAATTCTAGTGCTTAACCAAATCTTACTTAGACAATTCTTAATGATGGCGATACATAGATGCCTTAAATTCTCATCATTTACAACAAAAATTTTCACAAGACTAACATGAATAATTGCCAAATCATCAATAACTAGCCCGGATTCACCAAATAACTACCTCCTCTTGGCTAAGCTCTCCCTTTCAACTAACTGTAAATGATCTCAATACCTGTGAAGTCTCAAATCAAAATGCTTTTATGGACCGTTGATGCCCACCTAAGTAAGCCTTTCTTGGATAAATGACAATCTATTAATTATAAGCAGGCCATGTTCAAATCTCGCTTTTTATTCATGGGCCACTTTGACTTTAACTACCCATCATCATTTTTTAGGTATAAACATCATGATTAAGGCAAAAGAAAAGGTATTTACTTTTAATGTTATGCACCCGTGATAAAAGCCCAAGATATTCTGTCTCCAAGAAGTTAATTGCAAAGAATTAGGCCACCGAAATCAGTTCGTCTACAGAGCGGAATCACACATTCATATTGCAAATAGTGTCGCACGCCTCCCAAGTGAAAAAACAGTCAAATTCTTGAGCTAGAATGTGTATGACCATTGAGATTCACATTTCGAATACATATCGACCAAACAAATGGAAATACGTTCCTAGTGGAAATTACATTTGATAATAAGTAATTGCAAGCATTAGTAATTATTGATTTTTATAGTTGTTTACAACCTTTGAACTAAACTAGAACTTTATATATTTATTTATTTATTTGTAAGTTAAGATTCCAAATAAAAAGTTTCATACTACAAATACATCTTATGGATATTCATATAAATTAAAGATTCAAGTTATGGTAATTGTCAGATTAACTATCAAATATTATTATATTTATTTAATATACATAAATTAAATACATATAAATATTAGATACCAATTATCAATATAAAAGATCAATTTTTTAAATAAAAAAATTAATTCTATTATACTAATGGAAAACTCTAAAATAAGTGAGAGTTGTACAACGGTAGCATTTCATAATCCAAGAGCAAGTTTCAAGGATTTTCAAGGAGAATTTCCATTTAGAATTCAATCGGGCAACTTTAAGCCTACCATTTTTCCAAACAATATTCCAATCCCTTCTTTCGTTGCTACTTTTCCCAATAATGTCTTGCTGGGTCAAGTTCCCTTCAATCCAAATTCATCATTCAAAAAAGGGAAAACTTGTTTTTCTAACTGGGACTTTAGAAAATCTAGAGGCAATGGAAAACACAAGGGTAGACAATGAAATCGTAATCGTAAACAACAACATCTTCATCAAATGAGTGGCATCAAATGCTGGGTGAAAAATAGATATTCTTACAACACCTCTACTAAAGATGCATCCATCTCCTACTAGTCGAGCTAGGCTTTCTGCGTTTGAAATCATAAGGATCACATTTTCCAAGGAGAATCTGTAAGGAAACTCAGGTGCGGAAATAACTTCCTACACTAATCTCTATAGGAAAGTATTGTGCAAATTTTTTTAAATCCTTACAATTTCAGATTCGTTAACTACTTTAACAAAGATATTGAAACCACATACCATGCATATAGAAAAATAGAGAATAACACAATGATATACCCTGGGGAAACCTTTTGGTAAAAACCCCAGCACTCCAAAACTAGCACAATGTATTGATCAAAACTATTGCAGCTTACAATACACTTGCAATACAAGTTCTTTCAGAAGATTTCAAAACCTTGAAGACAAAACACGGCAGCATAAAATGTTCCAACAATACACTCACATCACATCTTTTTGTAACCCTAAAAAATGCTTATATCACGTGCTTCACTTTTTAGGGCTACTCCCAAAGATAACCGTATTAGGGTTTTACCATCCTCCGAGAAAATAAGAACCCCGAACCTCACGATTGGGGAAGAGTGTACAGTACTCAAATTTATCAGTTGCCACATGTCTTCACCTATCATTGAATCTTCTTGACATAGCTCTTACATGTCATAGGAATCCGTCATAACCATTTTAGCCATGATCTCCTTACACACAATTCAAGATGCTGACACATCAACATTATTTGCAAGAAATACATTTTACAAAACAAATAATAAGAAGAGAAATTATCCAAGGTTGAGACACCTTATCCCTAACATTCTCCCACTTGTCGAACATCTTGTAAGAGCAACAGGAACATAACAGGAACTAACTGCTATAGGCCAAAAAGTCCATAGACACTGAACACCATCTGAACTTCTTAGTGCCCACTAGTTTTGTTAATGCATCTGCAACATTCTTCATAGTATCTACCTTCTCCAAATTTACCTTTCCATCTTCCACCATATCTCTCACAAAGTGAAACTGCACATCAATGTGCTTCGTTTTGGCATGGAAAGTTGGATTCTTCACAAGGCAAATAGCGCTCTGACTGTCACACCAAATAGTAATATGTTCTGCATCAACACCAACATCAGAACACAATCTTTTAAGCCAAATGGCTTCCTTACAAGCATGAGTAGCAGCCATGTACTCAGCTTCTGTAGTGAACAAAGAAACCATAGGTTGTCGCTTACTCATCCAACTGATGGCACCACCAAACATAGTGAACACATAAGCACTGGTGGATCTCCTGCTATCAATATCACCTACCCAATTTGAATCCACAAACCCAAAAATATAAATTGAATGCAAAGATCCAGAAGATTTACCATGATAACATATGGAGTAATCTAATGTACCCCTCAAATATCTGAATACTCGCTTAACTACATCCCAATGTACCCATCTAGGATTAGCCATAAACCGACTCAAAACTCCCACTGCTTGGGCAATGTTTGGTCTAGTATAGACCATAGCATACATAAGACTGCCAACTGCACTAGCATAAGGTACTCTACTCATGTCCTCCACCTCACTAGGAGATTTTGGAAAATCATCTATAGATAACTTTATTCCCACAGAAATAGGAACACATAGTGGTCTACAATCTGCCATGCTAAACTTGTCCAACACGGACTTCAGATACTTACTCTGACTCAACCAAAGTTTTCTATTAGACCTATCTCTATTGATTTCCATACCCAAGATGTACCTTGCTGCCCCAAGATCTTTCATCTCAAACTGTGCTGACAACTGAGATTTAAAATCAGAAATCATACCCTTACCCTTCCCAAATAGCAACATATCATCAACATATAATGCAACAATAAGAAGACGATCATTTTCAACTTTGAAATAAACACAATGATCTGATTTCAATCTTACAAATCCAACTAACAACACAAAGGCATCAAACTTAAGGTACCACATCCTAGGAGATTGCTTCAAACCATATAGAGATTTCTTTAATCTGCAAACTAAGGATTCTTTACCTTTAACAATGTAGTGCTCAGGTTGTGACATATAAATCTCTTCCTCCAAATCACCATGAAGGAAAGTTGTCTTCACATCCATCTGTTCTATCTCTAAATCATATGATGCAACAAGAGATAACAGAAATGTAATGGATGTCAACTTTGCAATAGGAGAGAATATTTCACCATAATCTATTCCCTCTACCTATGAATACCCCTTTGCAACCAATCCAGCTTTGTACCTTTCAACACTGCCATCTGCATAGAATTTCTTCTTGAACACCCATTTACAGCCAATAAATTTTCTCCCTTTAGGAAAAGGTACAAGGTCCCAAGTTTTGTTTTTCTCCAATGAAGCCATCTCATCATCCATAGCCTCAATCAAGGAACCTACATCTTTCATGCCCAAAGCCTCTTTCACAGATCTAGGCTCATTAGTGTTCGTAATCAAAGCAAAGGCACAACTAGAATCTAACATAGAATAACTAAACCTTTCTAGTTGCTTTCTTTCTCTCATGGATCTCCTCAAGGATTACGATTGAGGTTGTTCTTCCTCTTCTTTCGAACTATCAGAGCTACTAGAGCTCTCCTCATCATTAGGCCCAACATGGTCTCTCTGTTCAATCTTCTCAGGGGTAGGAGGCAACTGAACAACATCTTTTTCCTTTTCTTTTTCATCTGGTTGTAGCACAATAGGAGAAGATGTTAGCTCTCTGAAAATAAAATTTCTACTATACAACACCTTACTAGTCACAAGATCCCAAAGCTTGTATCCTTTCACAACAGCACTATATCCGATGAAAATACATTTAACAGCTTTATTTTCCAACTTAGATATTTTCTCCTTTGGAACATGTGCATAAGCTTCACAGCCAAAAACATGAAGATGTCTGATTGAAGGCTTCTTACCAGAGCACACCTCGATGGGTGTCTTACCAACAAGGGCTAATGTAGGAGATTTGTTAACGAGATAGTAAGCAGTGGCCACAGCTTCGGCCCAAAACATTTGTTCTAAACTAGCTCCACTAAGCATACTTCTAGCCTTCTCCATTAGTGTCCTATTCATTCTCTCTGCAACTCCATTTTGTTGTGGGGTATAAAGAGTTGTCTTATGCCTCTCGATACCTTATTCTTTATAGAACTGTTCAAACTCTGCTAAGAAAAACTCACCACCATTGTCAGTTCTCACACACTTAATCTTCTTACTAGTCTGATTCTCTACAAGAGCTTTACATTCCTTGAACCGACTAAAGACTCGTGTCTTACTTTTAAGGAAATAAATCCAAGTCCTTCTACTATAATCATCTATGAAAGATACAAAAAATATAGACTTGGAGATTGAAGGAACTTTTACAGGACCAAATACATCAGAATGAATAAGATCCAAAACAATAGAAGATTTGTGAGAACTAGAGTAAAATTGAACACAATTTTGTTTACCATAGACATAGTGTTCACAGAAGTTGAACTTGAGATTGCAATCATTTAACCCCTCAATGATATTTTTATTTTTCAAGGTTCTAAGACCCTTTTCACCAATGTGGCCAAATCTCATATGCCACAACATTGTCTTTTCTGCAGGAAGCTTACCTTCCAAAGTGTTTGCACTACCATCAGAACCAATAACCACAGACTTCTTCATTGCTTTTTCAAATGGTGAGGATGAAGAACTATTACATAGAGGAATACATGCATCTAGCTAAAATAAGGTACCTCTCCTAGTACCCCTCACAAGCACTATTGATCCTCTCATCATCTTGCATCCTTCTTTCAAAAAAACAACCTGCACACCTACATCATTTAGCATACTTACAGATAATAGGTTTTGTGCCAAACTTGGAATGTTGATAACTTTGTTGATTCCCTTTACTCATCCATCAAGAAATCTGATAGTGACCCTTCTGTGTCCAACTATCTTTAGGTGCAAATAATCACCCAAGCACACCTTTCCACCATCGAACTCTTCATATTTTGAGAATCAGTTTCGATGAGAGGTCATGTGAAAAGATGGACCCGAGTCAACCAACCACACATCATCAGATGCATGGGCTGCCAAAGCTGCGATGAATGCATCACCATCTTCTTGAGATCTTTCTAAAGCTGAATCTGAACCTTTCTTCTTCTTCTTCAGCTCTTTGCAATCTTTACGGAAGTGCCCAGATTTATCACAATTCCAACATTTTTCCTTGGACTTATTAGAAGTCTTTGAATTCCCACGGGATTTGGATCTACCCTTATTTTTAGACTTATTATCATTTTTCTTCCCTCTTTCAGTGGATCTCCCACAGACAGCAAGGGCTTCTTTTTCTGAAATGAAAGACTTTCTCCGCATCTCCTTTGATAGCAGTGAAGACACCACATCATCCATTTTGAAGGTGACTAACGTGCTTCCAAGAGCCATCACAAGATGGTCCCATGAATCCGGTAAAGAACACAAAAGTGTGTAGCAACGATCCTCCTCCTCTAACTTGACACCAGCTGATGTCAAATGTGTAGCTAGTAGATTAAATGCATTTAAATGATCCGTTAAGGATCCACCTTCCTCCATTCACAAAGAGTGCAACTTCTTCCTCAGGAACAAATTTTTCACTAGAGATTTGGCCTGATACACGACCACAAGTATTTCCGACAAACTATTTACGATTTTCTCATCTAGAACATTTAGAAGAACTACATCGGTTAAATAGAGTCTTCTAAGACCCTTAGCTTTACGTTCTTTGATATCCCAATCTACTTGAGCAATAGTTTTTGGTCTTGTAGTGCTTGAAGTCACTTCGTATAGGTCATGATCTTCCAACATGTCTTCCATCTTGAGTTTCCACAACTTGAAATTAGTTCATTAAATTTCTCCACCTCCATTCTCCCATATGATGAACTTGCCATCTCAATCTGCAAATAAGATTTAGAATGCTCTGCAAAAAACTCCCACTCAAACTTGAGATCAGCTCAAAAAACCCTACCCAACAACTAGGATCAAAAGTTGATCAACCTCTGATACCACTTGTAAGGAAACTCAGGTGCGGAAACAACTTCCTACGCTAATCTCTATAGGAAAGTATTGTGCAAATTCTTTTAAATCCTTACAATTTCAGATTCGTTAACTACTTTAACAAAGATATTGAAACCAAATACCATGCATATAGAAAAATAGAGAATAACATAATGATATACCCTGGGGAAACCTTTTGGTAAAAACCCCAGCACTCCAAAACCTACACAATGTATTGATCAAAACTATTGCAGCTTACAATACACTAGCAATGCAAGTTCTTTCAGAAGATTTCAAAACCTTGAAGACAAAACACGGTAGCATAAAACATTCCAACAATACACTCACATCACATCTCTTCATAACCCTCAAAAATGCTTATATCATGCGCTTCACTTTTGAGGGCTACTCCCAAAGATAACCGTATTAGGGTTTTACCATTCTCTGAGAAAATAGGAACCCCAAACCCCATGATTGGGGAAGAGTGTACAGTACTCAAATTTATCAGTTGCCACATGTCTTCACTTGTCATTGAATCTTCCTAACATAGCTCTTACATGTCATAGGAATCTCTCATAACCATTTTAGCCATGATCTCCTTACACACAATTCAAGATGCTGACACATCAACATTATTTGCAAGAAATACATTTTACAAAACAAATAATAAGAATAGAAATTATCCAAAGTTGAGACACCTTATTCCTAATAGAATCTATAGGGACAAATCTCAAAACTTCATCCTAGAGCATTGATTGGTAAGTTATGGAATCTCTCCCCCTCTCATGAAGAATTACATCAATAGGTCTTGTCAAATTGGGAAGGTGTGACTAATGTTTTTAACATTCATAATGAAAAGGTTTTCTTTATAGTAATTTTCTAAAATTATTGGTTTAGGGATACTATCAATAGGAAGAAAAATTGGTCCATGAATGAAATTGGTTTGTTCAATCAAATATGGACCCCTAATTTTTTGCCTCACTACTTTTTCCCTCAATTTTTCCTTTTTTGGGATGAATTATCCCTTCCCTCCCTCTAGAATATTGGGAGCATGACCTCCTCGAAGTTGGGGTAAATCGTATGGGTATTTTTCTAGCTTATGATCTAGTTTCCTTTGAACATTCTCAACTTTTGGTTCACCTTTGAGTCCACTTTGATATAGATAAGCCTTTCCCTCATGCATTGCAATTCCAATACAAGTTTTAATTATAGGATTAAATTTAATTTTTGAGGATTCAAAGTGGTTGACTCTATGATTTCTACACTTGTTGGATTACTGAGAGTGGGATGAATTAGTAATGATTGATTCTTTAAACCTTTAAAACTTTAACTATTTCAACGCGGTAACAACTCAGATAGACAAACTTCAATATTAACATATAACAGTAAATTACCTTATCAATCAGTAAATAACATGCATAATAAACATTCAAGACATAATATAAGTATTTAATGTGGAAACCCAATTTACAAAAAATCACTGTGGGAATTGTCACCCACCAAATAAATACTCTTCAAAAGTATGGTCGGTCAAAAGCCAATCTTGTTAAAGATTACAATGCATATTGTTAAATGTGACCCAGTTAGGGGATTCACCTTAGATTTTTTAGGATCTTCACCCTATTAGCAGTGGCCTGGTTGAAGGTCCTTGAATACTCTTCTAGAATGTCACCTCTCTCAAGGCTTTACAATAATAATGTTAAGTCCACTTGATTAAGAGTTTTTTCTGCTGCAAATGTTAATAAGAAACAATATAGAAGTTAATTTATAAGATTTGCAACTACCTCTTGCTTAGTAAGATCCCTTATCCTCTCTTTGTCTTCACTTAATTCCATCACTACTCACTATACTCAACACTTCACCAATCTCTTCTTCCACACTCAGATTTCAACTATTTTCTTGTTCACTGCATCAATCAGTTACACGTCCACACTTCAACTTGCCAAATTGTTCTTCATACAATTTCATCCTTTATATAGACTCTATTTTTCTACTTAAAATATTCTTTATTACATTTTCTTTTGTTTATTCTCAACTGTTAGATCATCCTCTTGAACTGATTCAATAAATTTAGAACTTGGTAAAACATTTTATCATCACCTCAGAAGTTGAACTTTTCTTGGAACTTGTACCTTCACTTTTTTCCACTTAGATCTATACCATAGATCATCACCATGAATCTTAATGATCATAGATCTCTTCAACTAACTCTTCCTCATCCTTACAATATTCCAAATTACTGTGGCTCATCATTAAATATCATTTTCATCCTTGTATTTAATTTATGTTCCTTGCAAGGTGGCTAACTCCTTTTCCTTCAATCAAAATTCTATTTTCTCCACTCAGTAACTAACTCTATTTACTCAGTGTCTTGACTTCCTTTCCCTTTACTAAAACTTACTTTCCTTTTACCAAATAAATTTTTCCCGCTCTGCAACCAAACTATTTTTTTTACTAACTTGACTAATTTCCTTTTCAGACTTCATATAATCAAATGTAAATTAGAAAAAAATTGAATCATATTAACCTTATCATTGTCTAGTTTGTATTATCTTCCCATTTACATTCTTCAACTTCACAAATTTTCACTTCCCCTTTTTCCTTACTAAACTTATATCATACTCCAAATGATATGGAAACTCAATATAAACTAGAAATCAATTACTTGACATCAATGATAAAATAATAACTAATCTAATCCTTCTACAATCTTGTATACCTCTGATCTTAGTCTTCATCATCATCACCATCATTTGTAGTTAACAATATTCCTCTTTGTAATTGATGACAACACTCACTGTCAATTGATGATGGCGACACTGTCAATTTGTAACTCTATGATTTGCATTCTTCCCAATCACTATGTTTTATCCTTTTCACCCTCTGAATTTATCTTCTTTCTTTTCTCCTAATTTACTTCTCCATCTTCTCCTTCTTTTCTCATTCTCCCTCTATCTTTAAAAAAATTCCAAAAATACACACTCCTAAAAACTTGGTTCATACAGTGAATCATACCTAGCATGTATTGATATCTCATTGCATTAATAAACATTTTTTACAAATTCAAATATCACCTAAATAGTGAACACTAGCATCAACTCAAAAAATACATATTCTAATGAATCTGACGTAGGGCAGGGATGGAGGATCCAATGAAGGATGGTCCAAACCTATACTGCTAATTATAACAACAACAAACATAGTGAAATACAACAAAATAATGTTTCAAAATAGAATTTCATTCAACATGCCCGACTGTAAGGCCTTCAAAATTTTGGCCTTATACAAGGAAATCAAAAATTATCTCAGCAATCTCCTAGCTAGTCCAGCTCTGAAACACATCAGTAACTGATGTAAACACTAAGGTAGATCTAAACTTGATCTCACAAGCCTCCAAGAAATCTCCTTGTCTCCAAGCATACAAACCACAAGATCTTCTATTACAATATCAAATAAAACCACCCGATTTATAGATCTCATAGGATCTAATTATGATTCTACTCTCATGCTACTACCAATCTGACTCTAAACATCTACCCAAGCTCTCAATATATATCTAGCTAAGCCACAAGTTGGCCAGTCAGGCATTTATTTACATTATAGGTCCAACTTCGAAGAGTAAACCCAAACTAAAGAAATATTAAACAAAACTTAATGTGAGGTTAAATTTAGGTCCACACATGATCCAAGAACATGCCCCTAACTTAGAAAGATCCCATTTCATCATACGGAACCATGCAAGATGAAAAACTCCACATTTCATGTGAAACTGGCTAAAAATTGATACCTAAGGAAAATAGTCATAACTTTTAACTCATAATGAATTAGAACTTATGGTCTTAGGTGAAGATATTAATTTAGCTCATCTTAAATTACCCAAGAGAGAAAATGCTTATTTATTAAGGATCAATGGCTACACTGTGCACAATCAACATGTAGAAAGCAGGAAAATACGGCTCCGGTAGCAAGGAAAACAACTTTGACTTTGAAACAGTCCATCCAGTCCTTATGTGCTCATAGGAGAAGGTTCCAAAATAGGTCCTCAACATCATGTAAGCTTCACACAACATGAAACCAATAAATAAAATAATTATCATTCAAACAACAAAAAATAGGAAATGTTTTTGGTTGATGCAAGATTGCTCAAGGCCTGAGATGCTCCTGCATCAGACACCCCTGGTAAATAAAAGAATATTCTCATGAGCATCTTAAGGGAATCATAATAGGTATTCCATATATGTTCTTAATCTATATCTCATCTTTTCCTTCATTCCATGTTGTTTTACTTTGTCCATAGTCACATTCAGAAAATCAACTTGTCCTGCACTTTTCTCATCTTTCCTTTTTGCTACTGACATAAATTGATTCTGACAATCTTTTCCACTGTTGATTACACTAGTACTTTGGTTAATCATATCTTGTCTAGACTTACTAATCAGCTCGACATCATCTCCAATCCTCTTTGTCACTAGTGCCATCATTTTATGAACTATCTTTTTTAGAAAGTCCATCTGCCTCTTAATCTCTATAAATTCCTCAGCTATATCATGCTCCTTTCCTTTAAAAATCAGCTTCCTTTCATCCACGGGAATAGGTTCATCAACTCTATTTTCCTGATGTTTGTCATAAAGATAATACCTTATAAATCCACATCCCTTAGCCCTAACTTCCTGTAAGGGTAATAACTTATGCTCAGATCCACCATGCATTACCACATATATATTTGCATGACCATCAATGAAAACATGTCTATCAAATTGCCAAGGTCTCGTGAGCAACAGATGACAAGCATCGATAGGTAATACATCACACAATATTTCATCATGATAAGATCCAATCTGAAAATGAACCAAGCATTTCTCTTAACATCCTAACCTTAGACACATCTTGTATCCAACTAATCTGATAAGGATTAGGATGTTTCCTTCTTTCCAAATTCAACTTACTAGTCATTTCTTCTAAAACAAAATTCTTAGAACTACCACCATCAACTATCACATTACATACCTTATCCTTGCACTAACATCTAGTTCTGAACAAATTTCTTCTTTGCACTGGTTCCTGGACACATGTAGCCAATCTCCTAGTGATAAGAAATTCACCTTTTTTTTGCAGCATTCTCAATGTCTTCTTTAGCAGTTAGTGCAACTCTTTTTCTAGGACATTGAAAACTACTATGACCCTCTTTACCACACTGAAAACAAGTACCAGTGAACTTATTTTTCCATCTCCCTCTTTTTCCATTATTGTAGTTCATAGTGACTTGACCACTGCTAGATCCTTCATCAATCTTCTTAGGATTCTCTATCACATTACCTCCAAAAATTGTTTCATTAGTCTTACCACCTTGGTTCCTATTATTTTTCCTTCCTTCAAAACTCTTGTTCAACTTCTCCTCAATCTTCAATGCCATCTAATAAGAATGTCCTATAGTTTTCATCTGAACAGTAAGTAATTTTTCTTGAATACTAGGTCTCAAGCCATAAACATACCTAGTAACCTTCTTTTTATTAGCTTTAGAATGACCATTCCTAATCAGAATTGTGTAAAACTCCCCAGGATACTCCTATACTAATTTTTTATTCTTCTTCAAGGCTTGCATCTTCTTAAAAAACTCAAACTCATAATCCATTGGAATGAATTGCTTTTTCAACTTGTCAACCATTCGGTTCCATCCAGTGATCTTTTCTTTTCCTGTCCTACTTATTTCCAATTGAACTTCTCTCCACCAAATATTTACATGACCCTTCAGATTAGTCTTTGAAAATTGAACTCTATCAGGAACTTCTATTTCTTCGTATTCAAAGTACTCATCTATCTCATTAATCCAATCAAATCAACTCTTCTAGCCTAAGGCTTCCAACAAATGTAGAAACTTCAATCTTAGGTCTTTTCCTTAGTGAATATTGGATAGGGGAAGAACCCCTAATTTACCTTTGAGTTACTAAAAAACATCTTTATATCTGATGGCTTACTAAATATATCTACTATCTGCTCCTTTGAATTCACATACTCCAATATCACATACTTTTCTTGAAATTGTTCTCTCAAGTTATGATACTTGATAGAAATGTTCTTTGTCTTTGAATTAATCACAAAATTCTTTGATATATTGATAGAACTTGTATCATCATAGTAAATAGTAACTAGATCATTAATCTCCTCTTGCATACCTTCAAGTATCTTTTTGATCCATACAATGTTTACACAATTCATAGTTGCTACTATATACTCTACATCGATAGTAGGTTGTGATATACAAATCTATTTCTTACTCATCAATGTTACTAATCTTTCTCCTTAAAAGAAAGCTCCTCCACTTGTACTTTCCCTATCATCAATGTTTCCAGCCCGATCAACATTAGTGTAAACCTTCAAATCAAAATCTCCTCATTTATTGCATAGTAGAGAGAAATCTTTAGTACCTTTCAGATATCTAAATATTTTTTGAATAAAAACATGTGTTTATTTTGGATTGACATAAAATCTTGGAACAATACCTACTGCATAAGCAATATCAGATCTTCTATGTATAACATATTGTAGCTTACCAATCATTGATTGGTACAATGTTTCATTCACTTCCTTTAACTCATCTTGTTTTGACGATTTTCAACCAGTACCCATCAGTGTCCCAACCAGTTTTGACTCTTCCATATCAAATGTCTTTAGGATACCCTTGATGTACTTTGACTATATGATGTAGATCTCATCTTTTAATTTTTGAATATGTAATCCAATAAATTTTTTTATCTCTCTTATCATGGACATCTCAAATTCCTTTCTCATCTCCTTAGCAAAACATTTGCATAATATGTTATTTCCTCCAAAAATAATGTCATCAACAAATATTAAAACAATAAAAATATTATCATTACTATCACATTTCAAATACAAATTATTGTTTTCCCTTTTTCTTTGAAATCCAATCTTCATTAAATATGAATGCAACCTTTCATACCATGCTCGGGTTTCTTTTTTCAAACCAAATAGTGCTTTGTGTAGTTTGCATACCATGACCTTGTTTGTAATCTCAAAAAATCCTTTAGGTTGTTAAACATAAACTTCTTCAAGAATATCATTAACAAATGTAAACTTAACATCTATTTTATAAACTTTAAATCATTTATAAGATTCAATTGCTAGTAGAATTCTAATTCCTAATCTAGCAATAGGGGCAAAATTCTCACCATAATCAATAACTTCTTCTTGTGCATACCCTTTGCAAACCAATCTTTCTTTGTTTCTGATCACATCTCCATGTTCATTTAGTTTGTTTCTAAAATCCCACTTAGTACCAATAACATTTTTTTCTTTAGGTCTCGGTACCAAAGTTCATGTGTTGTTATAATCAATTTAGTCTATCTCTTCTTTCATAGCTTTAACCCAATCTTCATTTTCCAATACATATTTTACTTTTCTTGGTTTAAATTTATAAATGAAACATGTTTTATTTCTCAACTTGATTCTTGTCATAACTCCAACATTCTTGTCTCCAATAATTTTACTCACTGAGTGGTGTCTTCTCACATACTTTGATAGAACAGGCTCAATAGGTTGTCGAAGTTATTCATTTTCAACATTTGGTTGTGGCTCTCTATCTAGCTTTCTCCTTTATTTGTATTGTTGATAAGATATCAGGAACATTAGTTTTAACATATACAAATATTTGATAGTCCTCGGGTTCCTTTTATTTGGTCTTCATCATTTTTCTCTGCAAATTCATCAATCCCTACACTTCCACTTTCTACAATTTTATCAGTAGACTTTTTTATGCACTTGTAAGCATTTCTCTTTATAGAATATGTTAGGATTAACAAGACATAAATAAAAGTTACATGCAAATATAACCAATATCAGAAAATAATAAACCACACAAAAAGACAACACAAGACACAAATATTTAACATGGTTCAACCAATCCTTGGGATACATCCACCAACAACGAGTCCAATATTATTATTATATAGTGATTACAAACTGATTACAATCTATAATCCCTTATAGCTCAATACCTCTACAAGAAGTTACTAAATACATATATCATATGAAATCCCTAACCCTAAGCTATTTGATACAAGCTTATTTTGTCTCTTTAGGGTTATAATCAATTACAACATGTCGGACCAAAAATAGCCAACAAGTGTATGGGGGAGAAAGTGTAGACTACTTCCCTAATCAATCAACACAAGATAACAATCTCCCACTTGGTGATTGGTCAGGCTCCACACAAAACAACAACCTCCCACTTGGAGACTAATCTTGTAGCTAAACCACTACCTTGTGAAGCTCACACTGGATCCAACCACCATAGACTCTATTGTTCCTTTATTCTTTTCAGTCGAGTAGACCAACAGAATCTGAATAGGAGTTCATCTTCTCCCTTGTTACTACCTTTGTAGACATATCTGATGGATTATCATATGTATGTATCTTTTGAAGCTTTAACTACCCATCATCCAAAATTGACCAAATGAAATGGTACTGCAACTATATGTGTTTTGTCTTTGAGTACAAAGTAGAATTCTTTGCAAGATGAATGACACTTTGCCTATTTGTATGTATATAATCATCCATCTATGGATGTTCCAATTCTTCCATTAAGAATCAAATCCATATCATCTCCTTGGATGCCTCTATAGCAGCAACATACTTTGCCTCTGTAGTGAATAATGCATTCATATTTTGTAATTGAGAAATCAAACTCATTGTTGTCCCACCAACACTAAATAAATAGCATATGGCACTCTGACTGCTATCTATATCTCCTACCAAATCTGAATCAGCGTACCCTTATACACTAGTTGTAGATCCCCCAAAGTTTAAACACTTACTTTATGTACCTCTCAAATATCTAAGAATCCATTTGACTGTATTCCAATGCTCAATCCCAGGGTGAATCATTTATCTGATAACTGATTGGTAACCATATTAAAATCATTCAAATGATTAGTAAAAGATCCACCTTCTGCCATCTTTATATTAAATAGACGCTTCATGGGAAATATCTTATTTGAAGCAAAAGGCTTTCTATACTAATTTTCTAGGGTTTCCATGAACTCTTCATTTGTCTTTGCTTCCGTAATATTAAACACCACTGAATTGTGATAGGCACAATAGAATACTTCCATGTTCTTTTTTGTCAAGAATAACCCAATCCTCATCACTCATTGTTGATAGTTTCTTGGATTGACCTTCCAATGGCCACCATAGATCCTTTTGATAGAGATAGTCCTCCATTTGCATTTTTCATAACTAAAATTTCTACCCATTAAACTTCTCAATCTTCAGCTTACCCTCATCTACCATTTCTCCCACTCAATCATGAGACTCCCACTAAACTATGAGACCTTCCTGTAGAGGATAAATAAAATCAGCCTTGCTCTGATACCACTTGTTAGGATTAACAAGAAAAAAATAATAGCTACATGCAAATATAACCAATATCAAAAAATAATAAACCCCACAGAAAGAGAACATAAGACATAAAGATTTAACGTGGTTCACCCAATCCTTGGGCTACATCCACCAAAAATGAGTCCAATATTATTGTGATCCATTGATTACAACCTGATTACAATCCACAATCCCTTACAACTCAATACCACTGCAAGAAGATATTAAAAACATATATCATATGAAATCCCTAACCCTAAGCTATTTTATAAAAGATTATTTTTCCTCTTTAGGGTTAGAATTGGTTACAACATGTTGGCCCAAAAATAGTCAAAAAATAGCCCCCCCCCAAAAAAAAAATTCTCGGGGGCTCCTCACCCGATCACCCGAACAATCATGGGTTGTCACCCCGATTCAGCCCCAAACCCCGATGATGATAGGGCAATAAGTATACAATACTTCCCTGATCAATCACCACAAGATAAAAGAATATCCTAATAATATTCCTTCATCACCTTTATGATCAAAATTTTCATTTCTTACATCCTTTAGACTATAACATCTACTTCCAAATTTTTTGAAATAACTTACATTTGATTTGTGACCATACCAAATTTCATATGGAGTCTTGTTTGTACCTTTCTTTAGTTGTACTTAGTTTAGTGCATAGGCTACAATACTGACTACTTCTCTCCAAAATGTTTAAGACACTCCCTTCTCAATCATCAATGTCCTTGCACAATCAATAATGGATCTATTTCTTCTCTATGTTATATCATTTTGTTGTGGTGTCCTTGGTACAAACATTTGTCTTTTTATTCTAGGTTCATTACAAAAAAGTGTAAACTCACCTCCTCTATCATATAACACACATTGTATTTGTCTTACATTCTCATTTTCAACTCTTGGCTTATACCACTTAAATATCTGAAAACAATCATATTTTTCCTTCAAAAACATGAAAAAAATCATTCTTGAACAATCATCAACAAATAAAATGAAATAGTTATCACCGTAGTAGCTTTGTGTTCCCATAGGTCCACATAGGTCAGTGTGCACTAACTTTAAAATTCCTTGTTTAGTGTAATATTTTCTTGCAAAACTTGACTTTTTCATCTTACCAACTTGACATTCTTTGCAGATGACATTTTTCAGGTTTGTCCAATCTCAGTGGCTCTCTTACTCTATTATTTTTTTTTCACCTTAATTAAGTTGTCAAAGTTCACATGACATGATCTCTTATGTCATAACCATACATCCTCAACTTTAGCAAATAAGCATCTCTTTAGAGTAGTATCAAGGTAGAATAAGTTATGTTTTAATTTTTTACCAGTGGCAATTAGACCTCCATTCTGATCAAATAATTTTACCTTTCCATTCTAAAATTCTAGTCGGTGACCTGTGTTATTCAATTGTGCCACACTCAAATAATTGTACTTTAGTCCTTCAACCCAAAATCCATCATCACATTGTGTATTATCTAGTACAATTATAGAACCTTTACCTCTTACATGATATGGAGCATCACTAGAAAATCTAACATAACCTCTATCATGATCATCCATAGTAGTGAAATTATGTGTGTCATAGTCATATGATGTGAAAATCAACTATCAATTATCCATGTATCATTCTTACAAACATGAGAAATTAAATTTTTTTTTCCTCCATACCCTTATTCATTAGAATCATCTTTGATAGCAACATACACAACCTCTTTACCTTCATCATTATTACAATCATCATTGGTTAGTCCTTCTTCAATAATATTCCATGACTTCTTACCTTTGTTCTTTAAATCTCGGTATCTCTTGAATCTGTTCTCTCTTTTTTATTATCTTGATTGTCTTTCTTCTCATCACTATTGTTGTCAGAACATCTAGATGCAATGTGAGAAATCTTGTTGCAATTGAAACATTTCAAGGGTAATTTACCTCAGTATTTACCTTTTCCTCTTAGCGGTCTCCTAGCTAGTAAAGCTTCAAACTCTTCTTGTTCTCTTTCCTTTTTAAATAAACTTTTTAAATCACTCTTACAAATCTAAAATCTTTCACTTGTACTACTTACATAACCATCACTAGATCTAGACTCTATAGATTTTCTAAAGTTCAAAGGTGACTTGAAAGAAAAAGTTCAATCTTATAAGTGCCAGGTAAACTATTATCAAAAAAATTAAGCTCAAAAGAAATCAACTTACCAATTGTGCAATCCATTGAAACAGGTATCCGATGAATGGATCTCAATTTTTGTATTGCAGACACTCAGATAGGATATATAGGAAAACTTTCTTTATTAATTTAATTGTTACATATTCTTCTTTAATATGTCATCCACCTTCTCTGATAGCACTCACTACTTCCTTCAATCTTGTACTGTATTGTGTAACATATTCACCTTCTTTAATTCTCATAGAATCAAATTTTACTTTCAGACTTTCATCTTTTGCCTTCTGCACATGCTGTGCTAGAAAATACAATTGAAGAAATTATTGTGTTGTCATTGATGTCAAACCTTAACTAGTAAGACTGTTGCTACTTAGGAAAGTACTATATCTATTTGAGTGTTGCTAACGGGATAGGCAAGGTTGGTAACACTAGAACCTAAGGAAAGGTTGAGTTATCTTGATACTACAAAGTGTACTTGACTATGTTGTACAATGATGAGACAATGTATTGTTTATTCTAGTAAGATTGAACACTAAAGTGGTAGGCTTTACTGAGCAAAAATGGAGAAATCATGTTTGAGCCGAGTAATGTTAGTGTCAACCGAGTTAGTATATGCCGAGTAAAATCCTAGTGTCGACTGAACATCAGTTAATTCTCGGGTAAGATAGTATAAGCCGAGGAAACATTTTTAGTAATGACTGAGCTTTCTACATGAAGACCAAGTAGTTGATCATAGTATTGACCAAGCAGTTGATCATAGTATTGATCGAGCATTAGTATTTTTATATTTGAAGAGAATTCAGATTTGGAGCCCACATTGTTGAATTCTTGGATTATGTAAAATGTGTTCACTTTATTTATTGATTGTTTGAAATCATTTAATGCACTAAATTTTTTTTTATTGTAAATCTTTAAGAGATTTGGGATGTTTCTAGAAAAGGAGCCAAAGAACATAAAGTAGGTAGATTCAATGGATCTAACCTAACCCTAAAACCTACGAAGGAGATTGCCTGGAAAAAGATGAGTTAACCTAATTAAGGAAGTATTAAGGGAACCTAAACATAAGATATGTGTATGGATGGGTGAAAAGAGGATGTTGGAAGTGTTGGAAATATTCAGGAATTAACCGAGTTACTGAGAGGGGAGGGGTGAATCAGTAACTCCAAATTTTCTTACAATTTTAACATGTAATTTACTTTTAACCTTTGCATATAGAAAGCATGAAACTTAAAAGCATTCACAATAATGACACATAGATTTGGTTACCCAGAAACCTTCCAAAAGAAAGTAAAACTGGGGTGGGGATGAAACCCACAAAGCTTTAATACTGCAGAATAAAGTTGGCCGGTTAAGGCTTACAATTTGATCACTTCTGATGATCTGCCCTGTTAGGAGCAATAAGGATTGCTAAATCCACCCTGTTAAAGGATTTACAAACATACAATGAAGTATGCACTCGATAAGGAGATTTTACAAAAGACTGTTAAGTCTACCCGGTTAAAGGATTTAGTACTGATTCACCTGTTAGGATGAAACAGTAGATCTCTTGCTTTGCAACTAGATTGCTGATTGAGATTCGCTAATGTACTGATCACCTTCTGTGATGAATTTGTCTTTGCTGTTCCTTATACTTCTGAAGCCTTCTGTAATTCGCTTATCTCTGCCTTTCTTTCTCTTTCACATATATTCTTCTTACATACATCTTGACATTTTTACAACATTGTTTATATACAAGTCTTAAACAATTAATTACAATTATAATTACAAAGTCGGCTTGACAAATAAACATAAGTGCTACTAAGTCAGCCCAAGTATGGTTACACGGTTCCTGCAAACTAACTCGGTGACTTTCTGATACTCAGCATCCACTGCATTACTCGGCATCGTCATGCACTCGGTAGAAGTGAAGGCACGGTTCATACTGATCACTCGGTAGGTTTTGAACTCGGTAAATACTAGTGACTCGGTAGACATGATGTTACTCAGTTTACACTATCCTGTTTGGTTTGTACTAACATGCTCGGTTTGCACTGTCTGCTCGGTTTGCACTATCTGCTCGGTTTGCACTGTCTGCTCGGTTTGCACTGTCTGCTCAATTTGCACTGTGAACGCAAATAAGTGTTGTCACTAGTGGCAATTCTGCTTAATGCCAACAGGAAGATCAGTAGATGTTATTAACTATTTAAGCAAAAAGGCTGAAGGAGAAGTGTGGTGATTGCTTGAAGGAAAAGTTCCCAGCAGATTAGAGATGGAGATGGAAAAGTTTCAATGTTAGTAAACCAGCATTTGTGTACGGAATTGGATCTGATATTTGCAAAGTGAGTTGTATGTTTTTAGATCAATACTGCTGCTACTTTCTAACCATTGTAACAATCAAAATCCTTTTAACAGAGGTTGACCTAATACTCATATGTTTAAATCCTTTGAACAAGGTTACATTCTAATGGAATGTATGTAAGTCCTATAACAAGGCTCACTTCTAACAAAGTGATTGAAATCCTTTAACCAGGTCACACATAATAGTGTGTATTGTAACCTTTGATAGGGTTGGACTTTACCTCAGCTCACTTCAAAAGAGTGAAAATAATAGTAGCATGTTACAAAGTGGTTTTTCCCAAATTGGGTTTCCACTATAAATCCTAGTGTCAATGCTTGTGTGAATGTTTTGGTTTGAACATTTTTGTGTTTTACAAGTTAGATATAGTTGGGTAGTGGACTGCAATGTTATATGTTTCTATTATTTAATCAGTGATGACCGAGTTGGTTTTGGTTGTTAGATTTGATTTAAAGAAAAGTTTTTGAATTTTGTTTTATACATCTGGACCTAAGAACAACTAATTCACCCCTCCTCTCTATTGTTCTAAATCATATAAACAATTGGTATCAGTGTTGTGTTTCTTATTATTGGTGTTTAGAGAAATCAAGTTTAAAGGGACTTGAAGCAAATGATTATCATGTGTAAGAAGGAGGTACCGAAGCTGAATAAGGAAAACTTCCCTACATGGAAAACCTTGATGAAGCTGCATCTGGCCGGTATTGGTGATTTTGTAAAGTACTACATTGAGAATGACTATGTCTCACCTATTGCACCTTTGACTGCCAAAGGAATGAGAGTTAAGCAAGAACATAATCAGCTAATGCTAGAAATTGCATCTACCCTAAGCTATCCAGAATTTGAGGACATTAAAAATTGCACAACTGCTAAGGAGATGTGGGACACTCTTGCTAAGATCTATGGTGGTGACATAAATGTACTAAAAGCTAAGGCCAAGAGTCTCAAAGGTAGTTTTGATGAAATGAGAATGCAAGTAGGTGAGAACATTGCACAATATTGTGGTAGAATAAAATAAGTTGTGAATTCTATTAGAGTATCAAGTGGGACTATTGAGGATGAAACTATAATTGGTAAAGTACTAAGAACTCTACGTCCTATATATGTTATTAAGATCTCAACTATTCAGGAATCTAGATGTAACTCTACAAATGTGCTTACTTTGGAAAGTTTGGTTAGTAAGCTAACTTCTTTTGAACTCTCTAACTATGATAACTTCACTGTTGGTAGTATTGGTAATGTTGAATCTTCTTTCAAGTCATAATTAGTTCAGAACAAGCCAAAGAAAGAAAAAGAAACATGCATCAATGAAAGTTAAAATGAAAGTGAAAGTGAAAGTGATAGTGACACTTCTAATGAATAACTTGAAGATCTAGAAGCTCTTATGGCTAGAAGAATGAGAAGGGGAAAAGGAGAATATAAAGGTAAACTCCCTATTATATGTTTTGCATGTAATAAAGTTGGTCATATAGCTACTAGATGTCTTGACAGGAATGATAAAGATGAAGAAAGAAAAAGAAAACACATAGAGAGAAGAGATGAGAGAAGCTATCGAAGGTATAGAGACTACAAAGGAAAAGGTAAGAAATTTTGTTACATTGCTGAAGAAGAAACTGACATTGATAGTGATGATTTTCAAATTGAGGTAGTCTATGTTGCAATTAAAGATGAATCTGATGAGGATGAGAAAACTACATTGATATCCTATGTGAACAAGAATGAAAAATGGATTATTGATAGTGGTTGTTCACATGAAATGACTGGTGACAAGAGTAAGTTTCAAACCTTACATCATTATAGAGGTAAAAGTGTAAAACTTGGTAACGATGCACCATGTCCTGTTAGAGGAAAAGGTTTGATTAAACTAACTGATAAGATCTCTTGTGAAAATGCATATTGGATTGAAGGTCTAAATTATAATCTACTAAGTGTTGCATAGCTCAACAACACTGGTTACCAAGTGGAATTTCATCACAAGAAAGCTAAAATATTTGATGCTAATGGTGAACGGATCTGAAGTGGAGAACAAACTAGAGGTAATTTGTTCTATCTTGACCTATCTGAAGAAGCATGTATGGTTGCACAACTTGATGACATTTGGTTATGGCATAAGAGGCTATGTCATGTTAACTTTGATAATCTGGTAGAAATAAGTAAGAAGAATAAAGTAAGAGGTCTACCTAGATTGAAGAAACCTGAGAATGTGATGTGCAAGGAATGCCAGTTAGGAAAAATGACAAAGTCAAGTTTTAAGAGAAAATCCTTTACTTCTGATAACACTTTAGATTTTCTTCATACTGACCTTTGTGGACTTATGGGTGTACAAAGTTACTATGGTGATAGATATTTTATCTTGTTTGTTGATGATCATACCAGGATGATGCATGTAATGTTTCTAAGAGAAAAATTTGACGCTTTTCAATTCTTTAAGTGGTATTTAGCTAAAGTTGAGAAGGAGACAGATAGGAACTTGAAATGTCTTAGATCTGACCGAGGTGGAGAATTTACATCAAATGAATTCAATCTTTTTTGCAATGAAAGAGGAATCAAAAGATATATGTCTGCACCTAGAACACCTCCATAGAATGGTCTAGTAGAGAGAAGAAACAAATCTATCTTGGATTGTGCAAGGACATTTATGATTGATAAGAATGTGGCATAGAAATACTGGAAAGAAGCTATAAGTACAATTGTCTACACTCTTAACTGGGTACAAATCAAGAAAGGAACAAATTTGACACCCTATGAAATATGGCATGGGCATGCACCAAGTGTTAAATACTTTAGAATCTTTGGAAGAAAGTGCTACATATTAAAAGACAATAGGAATGGAAACTTTGATACTAAAAGTGATTAAGGCATATTCCTAGGGTATTCCACAAAAATTAAAGCTTATACATGTTTGAAATCTAACACTAACAAAATTGTGGAAAGTGTGAATGTCAAAGTTGATGAGTATGCAGAAAGAAATGAAGCTGACAGCAAAAGAGAACCAGAAGATTATAGATCTTTTGTGTATATTGAAGAAGAAGAAGAGGCAAGTAACAAACTTGCACCTAATGCCGAGTCTTGGGTAAGCAATGCCAAGCAACAGGAAGATGTTGTCGAGCATCAAGAAAATAGTGTCGAAAGAGAACAAGAACATGCCGAGCAAAAAGATAATGCTACTGAGTATCGGGAAGAGGTTGCCATGCATTCAGAAGATAAATTTTACAATCTTGTTGAGGAACCTGATGAAATAGAGGAGAGAAGAGCTGAACCTATTTTGGAAAAATATGTAAGAAGACATCACAAGCCTGAACAGATAATTGGAGACAAACATACTGAAATTCTGACCAAAAGTGAGACAATGGATCCAACATGTTTACTATGTGAATTTGAGCCTAAGTCAACTAGAGAGGCATTAGAAAATGAAGATTGTATACAAGAAATGAATGAAGAAATAGACCAGATAGAGAAGAATGGTACTTGGACTCTGGTGTCGAAACCTGAAAACAAAAATGTTATAGGAAAAAAGTGGGTGTTCTGGAATAAGTTGAATGAAAAAGGTGGAATAACTAGGAACAAAGCTAGGTTGATATGCAAAGGTTATGCACAAGAAGAAGGAATAGATTATGGGGAGACATTTTCCCCTATAGATAGACTGGAAGGAGTAAGAACTCTGCTTACATATGTTGCTTATAAAGATTTCAAGGTTTATCAAATGGATGTCAAGTCTACATTCTTAAATGGTATACTAGAAGAAGAAGTTTACATAGAACAACCAGAAGGTTTTATTGATCCAAATAGAAGACACATGGTATGAAAATTGAACAAAGCACTATATGGATTAAAACAAGCTCCAAGAGCATGGTATGAGAGGTTGCATAACTCCTTGATACAGATTGGATTTTCAAGAGCAAATGACACAAGCAATCTGTACATGAAAGATGAAGAAGGTAAAGGTATCCTGTTGGCAAAATTTATTGTTGATGATATTATTTTTTGTGGACAAGATGCTTTGTGTAAACTATTTTCAAATTAAATGCAAACTAAATTTTAAATGAGCATGTTTGGTGAGATCAAATTCTTTGTTGGTTTACAAGTATATTAGATGAAGAAATGAATTTCATTACATAGTCTAAGTATGTTAATGAAATACTGAAAACTTTTGGGATGGAAGATTCTATACCAACACGTACTCCTATGGCTATTGGACAAAAGTTATCTAAAGGTGATGATGTTGCAGAAGTAAACTAGACTTTGTTCAAATCCATGATTGGAAAATTGCAGTATCTTGTACATAGTAGACCAGATATTGCTCTAGTTGTTAGGATTGTGGAAAGATTCTCTACAAATCCTAAGGAAAGGCACTTGATGGTTGTGAAAAGAATTATGAGATACTTGAAAGGGATTGTCGACTATGGGCTATATTACAAGAAGGATGAGATATTTGAACTAAGAGTATATAAAGATGCTGATTGGGTAGGAAATGTAGATGACATAAAGAGTACTAGTGGTGGAGCTTCCTTTCTTGGATAGAGATTAGTCTCTTGGATGAGCAAGAAACAAAATTGCATTTCCCAATCTACTACTGAAGCTGAGTATGTTGCTACTGCAGTAATCTGTTTAAATTTGGTATGGATAAAATAATTGTTGGTAGGCATGAAAGAAGAAATCATTAAACCTGTTGTTATTTTCTGTGACAACACAAGTTCTATCAACATTTCTAATAATCCAGTGATGCATACTAATACCAAGCACATAGCAATCAAGTATCACTACTTGAGAGAATTTGTACAAGATAAAGAAGTCCGAATGGAATATGTGAATACAAAGGAACAATTAGCAGACATATTCACTAAAGTTTTAACTAAAGAAGCACATGAGTATTTGAGAAGTCAATTAGGGGTCCTTCTCCTAACTGATGATGCCTAATTAAGCTAGGAGCACTGTATCAAATATGCTACAATAGAATATTTGACATATTGATGCAAAATATTGTCACACTTTACGACTAGCCTAGAGCTGTGAAGAAGAGAAAAGACAAGGAATCAGTCATAAGAAAGATGAAATAGGGAGAAACACTGAGCTCCATAGATAATATCTACATCTGATAGATGTATGTTATAGTTGCTACTTTGGCATTCTTGTCAAAGAGGGAGATGAACTGAGATGATATAATAACACATGACACTGAAAGGAAAAGTAAGGAGATGATGAACTAAAATGAAGGATCGGGATAGAGGGAGATATGGATATTTCTGATGGTCATAGAAGTGAGGCTAATAGATTCTGAATAAGAATGAAGCTAAGGATATTTTAAAAAAATTCTAATGGACAGATAAGTTTTCTGATTGGTTGGTAATCCATGTGTTATTCAGGTGATATCATATGGTGTTTCCATCAATGCCAAAGAGGGAGGTTGTTGGAAACCGAAATTGAAGCAATTCTTGTGTTGTCATTGATGTCAAACCTTAATTGGTAAGACTATTGCTACTTAGGAAAGTAATATATCTATTTGAGTGTTGCTAAGGGGATAGGCAAGGTTGGTAACAATAGCACCTAAGGAAAGGTTGAGTTATCTTGATACTACAAATTGTACTTGACTATGTTGTACAATGATGAGACAATGTATTATTTATCCTAGTAAGATTGAAGACTAAATTGGTAGGCTTGACTGAGAAAAAATGGAGAAATGATGTTCAAGCGAAGTAACGTTAGTGTCGACCAAGTTAGTATATGCTGAGAAAAATTGTAGTGTCGACCAAACATCAGTTAATTCCCGAGTAAGACAATAAAAGCTGAGGAAACATTTTTAGTAATGACCGAGCTTTCTACATGAATGTCGAGTAGGTGATCACAATATTAACAAAGCATCAGTATTTTTATATTTGAAGAGAATTTAGATTTGGAGCTGACATTATTGAATTTTTGGATTATGTAAAACGTGTTGACTTTATTTATTGATTATTTGAAAGCATTGAATGCACTAAAAAATGTTTTATTGTAAATCCTTAAGAGATTTGGGATGTTTCTAGAAAAGGAGCCAAAGAACATAAAGCGGGTAGATTTAATGAATATGACCTAACCCTAACATCCACGAAGGAGATTGAGCAGTAAAAGATGAGTTAACCTAATTGAGGAAGTATTAAGGGAACCTAAACATAAGATATGTGTACGCATGGGTGAACAGAGGATGTTGGAAGATTAGTAGATGTTATTGACTATTTAAGAAAAAAGGATGAAGGATAAGTGTGGTGATTGCTTGAAGGAAAAGTTCTGAGCAGATCAAAGATGGAGATGGCAAAGTTTCAAAGTTAGTAAACCAACATTTGTGTACAGAATTGGATCTGATATTTGCAAAGTGAGTTTAATGTTTTTTAGATCAATAATGTTGCTACTTTCTAACCATTGTAATAATCAAAATCCTTTTAAGAGAGGTTGACCTGACAGTCATATGTTTAAATCCTTTGAACAAGGTTGCATTCTAATGGAATGTATTTAAGTCCTATAACAAGGCTCACTTCTAATAGAGTGATTAAAATCCTTTAACTAGGTCACACCTAACAGTGTGTATTATAACCTTTGACATGGTTGGATTTTAATTGAGCTCACTTCAGAAGAATGAAAATAATAGTAGCATGTTAAAAAGTGCTTCTTTAGTTAAAGAATTATGAGATACTTGAAAGGGACTGTCGCCTATGGGCTATATTACAAGAAGGATGAGATATTTGAACTAAGAGTATATACAGATGCTGATTGGGCAGGAAATGTAGATGACATAAATAGTACTAGTGGTGGAGCTTTCTTTCTTGGACAAAGATTAGTCTCTTGGATGAGTAAGAAACAAAATTGCATTTCCCAATCTACTACTGAAGCCAAGTATGTTGCTGTTGCAGTAAATTTTTCAAATTTGGTATGGATAAAACAATTGTTGGTAGGCATGAAAGAAGAAATCATTGAACCTATTGTTATTTTCTGTGACAACACAAGTGCTATCAACATTTCTAATAATCTGGTGATGCATACTAATACCAAGCACATAGCAATCAAATATCACTACTTGAGAGAATTCGTACAAGATAAAGAAGTCCGAATGGAATATGTGAATACAAAGGAACAATTAGAAAACATATTCACTAAAGCTTTAACTAAAGAAGCACATGAGAATTTGAAAAGTCAATTAGGGGTCCTTCCCCTAACTGAGGATGCCTAGTTAAGCTAGGAGCACTGCATCAAATATGCTACAATAGAATATTTGACATATTGATGCAAAATATTGTCACACTTTACGACTAGCCTAGAGTTCTGCAGAAGAGAAAAGACAAGGAATCAGTCATAAGCAAGATGACATAGGGAGAAACACTAAGCTCCACAGATAATATCTACATCTGATAGATGTATGTTTTAGTTGCTGCTTTGGCATTCTTGTCAAAGAGGGAGATGAACTGAGATGATATAATAACACATGACACTGAAAGGAAAAGTAAGGAGATGATGAACTAAAATGAAGGATCGGGATAGAGGGAGATATGGATATTTTTGACGATCACAGAAGTGAGGCTAATAGATTCTAAATAACAATGAAGCTAAGCATATTTTTAAAAAAATTATGATAGATAGATAAGTTTTCTGATTGGTTGGTAATCCATGTGTTATTTAGGTGATATCATATGGTGTTTCCATCAATGCCAAAGAGGGAGGTTGTTGGAAACTAAAATTGAAGCAATTCTTGTGTTGTCATTTATGTCAAACCTTAACTGGTAAGACTATTGCTACTTAGGAAAGTATTATATCTATTTGAGTGTTGCTAAGGGGATAGGCAAGGTTGGTAACAATAGCACCTAAGGAAAGGTTGAGTTATCTTGATACTACAAATTGTACTTGACTCTGTTGTACAATGATGAGACAATGTATTATTTATCCTAGTAAGATTAAAGACTAAATTGGTAGGCTTGACCGAGAAAAAAATGGAGAAATCATGTTCAAGCCGAGTAATATTAGTGTCAACCAAGTTAGTATATGCTGAGCAAAATTGTAGTGTCGACCAAACATCAGTTAATTGCCAAGTAAGACAATAAAAGTTGAGGAAACATTTTTAGTAATGACTGAGCTTTCTACATGAATACTGAGTAGGTGATCGCAGTATTAACAAGGCATCAGTATTTCAATATTTGAAGAGAATTCAGATTTGGAGCTGACATTGTTGAATTCTTGGATTATGTAAAATGTGTTGACTTTATTTATTGATTGTTTGAAAGCATTGAATGCACTAAAAAATGTTTTATTGTAAATCTTTAAGAGATTTGGGATGTTTCTAGAAAAGGAGCCAAAGAACATAAAGTGGGTAGATTTAATGAATATGACCTAACCCTAACATCCACGAAGGAGATTGAGCAGTAAAAGATGAGTTAACCTAATTGAGGAAGTATTAAGGGAACCTAGACATAAGATATGTGTATGCATGGGTGAACAGAGGATGCTGGAAGATTAGTAGATGTTATTGACTATTTAAGCAAAAAGGATGAAGGAGAAGTGGGGTGATTGCTTGAAGGAAAAGTTCCAAGCAGATTAGAGATGGAGATGGCAAAGTTTCAAAGTTAGTAAACCAACATTTGTGTACAGAATTGGATTTGATATTTGCAAAGTGAGTTTAATGTTTTTTAGATCAATAATGTTTCTACTTTCTGACCATTTTAACAATCAAAATCCTTTTAACAGAGGTTGACCTGACAGTCATATGTTTAAATCCTTTGAACAAGGCTGCATTCTAATGGAATGTATTTAAGTCCTATAACAAGGCTCACTTCTAATAGAGTGATTGAAATCCTTTAACTGGGTCACACCTAACAATGTGTATTATAACCTTTGACATGGTTGTCTTTTAATTGAGCTCACTTCAGAAGAGTGAAAATAATAGTAGCATGTTATAAAGTGGTTTTTCCCAGATTGGGTTTCCACTATAAATCCTAGTGTCAATTCTTGTGTGAATGTTTTGGTTTGAACATTTCTGTGTTTTACAAGTTAGATACAGGTGGTTAGTGGACTCTAATGTTATATGTTTCTATTATTGAATAAGTGATGATCAAGTTGGTTTTGGTTGCTAGATCTGATTTAAAGAAAAGTTTTTGAAGTTTATTTTATACATCTGGACCTGAGAACAACTGATTCACCCCCCCTCTCGATTGTTCTAAATCATATTAACATGCTGATATCCACCATATACCAATGCATCTTGTCCCATGATTTTTTTCTTGTATCGCATCATTTAATATCATTGAACTCCAAGTTATTGAGAGAAGAAGATATTGTAATCATAACTTGTTGGAAACTACAATTGAAGCAATTGTTGTGCTATCATTGATGTCAAAACCTTAACTAGTAATACTGTTGCTACTTAGGAAAGTACTATATCTATTTGAGTGTTGCTAAGGGGATAGGCAAGGTTGGTAACAATAGCACCTAAGGAAAGGTTGAGTTATTTTGATAGTACAAAGTGTACTTGACAATGTTGTACAATGATGAGACAATGTATTGTTTATCTTAGTAAGATTGAAGACTAAACTAGTAGGCTTGACTGAGAAAAAATGGAGAAATCATGTTCAAGCTGAGTAATGTTAGTGTCGACCAAGTCAATATATGTCGAGCAAAATTCTAGTGTCGACCGAACATGAGTTAATTGTCAAGTAAGACAACATAAGCTGAGGAAACATTTTTAGTAATGACCGAGCTTTCTACATGAAGACTGAGTAGTTGATCACAGTATTGACCGAGCATCAATATTTTTATATTTGAAGAGAATTCAGATTTGGAGCCAACATTGTTGAATTCTTGGATTATGTAAAATGTGTTGACTTTATTTATTGATTGTTTGAAAGCATTGAATGCACTAAAAAATGTTTTATTGTAAATCTTTAAGAGATTTGGGATGTTTCTAGAAAAGGACCCGAAGAACATAAAGCAGGTAGATTCAATGAATCTGACCTAACCCTAAAATCTATGAAGGAGATTGAGCGGAAAAAGGTGAGTTAACCTAATTGAGGAAGTATTAAAAGAACCTAAGCATTAGGTATGTGTGTGCATGGGTGAATAGAGGATGTTGGAAGATTAGTAGATGTTATTGACTGTATAAGAAGAAAAGGCTAAAGGAGAAGTGTGGTGATTGGTTGAAGAAAAGTTTCGAGTAGATCAGAGATGGAGAGAAAAAAGTTTCAAAGTCAGTAAACCGGCATTTTTGTATGGAATTGGATCTGACATTTGCAAAGTGAGTTGTATATTTTTTAGATCAATACTACTGCTACTTTCTAACCATTGTAAGAGTCAAAATCCTTTTAACAGAGGTTGACCTAATAGTCATATGTTTAAATCCTTTGAACAAGGTTGCATTCTAATGGAATGTATGTAAGTTCTATATAAAGGCTCACTTCTAAAAGAGTGATTGAAATCCTTTAACCGGGTCACACCTAACAATGTGTATTGTAACCTTTAACAGGGTTGGCTTTTAACCGAGCTCACTTTAGAAGAGTGAAAATAATAGTAGCATGTTACAAAGTGGTTTTTCCGAGATTGGGTTTCCACTATAAATCGTAGTTTCAATGCTTGTGTGAATGTTTTGGTTTAAACATTTTTGCATTTTACAAGTTAGATATAGCTAGGTAGTGGACTACAATCTTATATGTTTCAATTATAGAATCAGTGATGACCGAGTTGGTTTGGTTGTTAGATCTGATTTAAAGAAATTTTTTTGAAGTTTATTTTATACATATGAACCTGAGAACAACTGATTCACCCCCCCCTCTATTGTTCTAAATCATATTAACATAACTTATTTGTTATCTTGTCTTTCTCTTACTTGTTCAACTATCATAGGCCCAAATGGTGGAAGTCAATACTCATTTTCAAGATAGTATATTTCATACTCTCCAATAATAGATATGTGAAACCTCATCATACTTTTCCATGTAGAGAAGTTGTCCCTATTCAACTTTGGTGCCTCCCTCTTATACATCTTTGGATATTTTACACAAGTCTTTCAAACTTATTCATTTAGAGTACTCATCTCTGGTATCAATTATTTGATTACTAAGAGGGGGGTGAATCAATAATAAGTGATTCTTTAAACCTTTAAAACTTTAACTGATTCAACTCGGTAATAACTTGGTCAGAAAAACTTCAATATTAACCAATAATAATAAATTAACTTATCAATCAACAAATAACATGCAAAATAAATATTAAACACATATAACACCAATATTTAACGTGAAAACCCAATTTGGTAAAAAACACTGTAGGAATTGTCACCCACGAAAGAAACACTCTTCTAAAGTATGCTCAATTAAAATCCAATCTTGTTAAATATTACAATACACATTATTAAATGTAACCCTATTAGGGGATTTACCTTAGATCTAATATGACATTCACCCTGTTAGGAGTGGCATGGTTAAGGGTCTTTGAAAACTCTTGTAGAATGTCACCTCTCTCAAGGTTTTACAATAAGATTGTTAATTCCACTATGCTAAGAGAGTTTTCTTCTACAAATGTTAATAATAAACAGTATAGAAATTAATTTGTAAATCTGTAACCACATCTTTCTTAGTTAGATCCCTTATGAAATCTTTCTCTTCATTTCATTCTATCATTACTCATTGGACTTAACACTTCATCAATCTCTTCTTATAGAATCATATTTTAACCTTTTTCTTATTCATCACAATAGTCAGTTACACATCCACACTTCAACTTGGCATCTTATTCTTCATACAATTTTATCATTTATATAGATTCTATTTTGCCTCTTAATCTCCTTTATTAAATTTTCCTCTATTTATTATCAACTTTCAGATCATCCTCTTGAACTGATTCAATAAATTTGGACCTCAGTAAAATATTTTATCATCATGTTGAACTTAAAATTTTCTTGGAACTTGTACCTTCATTTTTTTCTGCTTAGATCTATACCATAGAGCATCACCTTGAATTTTCCTGATTGTAGATCTCTTCAACTAACTCTTCCTTATCCTTAGAATCTTTTAGATTATTGTGGCTCATCATTAAATGTCATCATGATCCTTGTATTTAATTTGTGTTCTTTTTTGGTGGCTTACTCATTTTCCTTCAACTGAAATTACGTTTTCTCTTCTTGTTAAATAACTTTATGTACTCTGTGTCTTGACTTCCTTTCTCTTTAATGGAACTTACATTCATTTTATTGAATAACTTTTTCTATCTCGATTGTCAAACTATTTTGTTTACCGACTTGAGAAATATCCTTTATGAACTTCATATAATCAAATGTAAAGTAGAAAAAAATTAAATCAATATAACCTTAACATTGTCTTATCTGTATTAGATGCCCATTTAAGTTTTTCAAATTTACAAATTTTCACTTCCAAGTATAAACCATAAATCATTTTCTTGACATGAATGACAAAATAATAATTGATTTAATCATTCTATAATATTTTATACCTCTAATTTTAGTCTTCATCAACATTGCCATCAATTTTCATTAACAATAATAGGATACTTCACATCACAATTTAATAATTATGAGATTAAATATATTCAAGTCTTTAATGATCAATCTTGTGTGGATGAAACTATTCCCTTAAGAACCTTCATATGTGCTCTACCCCCTCCTCCCCCACCTCACATAGTGATACATCTAGTTTTCAACCTCATAATGAAGCAAGCCATGTTGTTTCACATCTCAGGAACCTATTAGGATTTAGTGATACTGAGACGGGGGTGAATTAGTATTACAACACTTCAATCTAAACTTAAACCAATTGCAAATAAACCATATGAATGCTGAAATGAAAAGAACATAAAAAAACAACACATAACTCATAACACTGTTATTTGTTTTTAAGGAAATCCTGGGGAAGGGAAAACCCTTGTGGGGATGGTACCCATAATTATGCACTAAAATATAGAATCCCTATTAGGATCTGAGTATTACATAGTACATTTCCTTGCTAGAGGAACATCAACCATGTTAAAGGTATACAAAAACCCTGCTAAATGTATAATGAGCTTACAAATCTTACAATCAATAATTCAAATACAAAAGTGTAATTTAAGAGTGAACAATACAAGCATCTTCTATGCTTGGATATTTCCAGCTATAGCTCTCAATAGTCTCTATCAATCTCTAATCTAGAATCTACTACCAACCATTATTGATATCCCAAATTTTCATCCATATCTCATACATATGTTCCACATTTATCGCTTCTTGGTGCAGGAGCACACCTAGGCTAACCTCCATAGTTAAGATGTTTTGGCTTGTATCTAACATTGGCCAAGTCAGATTTGTAGGGTGAGTTATGTGTTCAATTTTAGACCTTAGAAGCTCATTACATTGTGGGCTAGGTGAGTTAGTCATTAGGACTAAGGTCACCAAAATAGTCATTGTTAGTAGCTTTTAAATTTCTTAGGCTTGGATGCTCTAAGGTTGGATTAGAGTCTTTAGTGTGTCTTAAACACATGAATGATGTAATGGAGATGCTTTGAGGCCATAAATAATGTTGGTTCCTCAGAATATAGAGGTTAGAGCTCCTCAGAAATAGGATCATCGCATAATGGGAAAGATGCCAAATGTTGTTACAAATTTGTCATGACCACATTTGCAATGATGGAAAATGTTGCATGCAACTCAGTTACATAGGATCCCCTAGAAGATAGGAAGTGGGAGATTGACCAACAGGCCCTAAAAACATGGAAAGTGGCATCTAATGTAATGTAAGGCTCAAATGTCAAAGTTAGTGTGCGTTGTAAGAAGTTTGAGTAATGAGAATTTAGGTCTGTAACTCTATTTTGTGAAGAACCCGAGCTTTTGAATGTGACAGTGATATCTAATGAATTACATCCTCTAATTTAGTGATTGAATAGTTTTTTTTGGATAGCTTTAAGATTTTTTCATTATTAACAAAGTTTATTCAAGGTTTTTTAAGGTCTTGTATAAATTGTTTTTGGTTTAGTAGTCTTCCTGGTCCTATCCTGACTAGTTTGTCATTTCATGGATCCCCCATGAAAACTAACCATGGGAGCTTCCTAAGGGTTATTGAATATGTTAGGGGAGCCATTAGCCTATATATATTTAGGATTAGGGGTCATGAGTAGATGGATAGCTATTTTTGTACCAAGCCCTAGGCGAGTAGACAATGCCTAGTTAGAGGTTTGAAGTTGAACAATTGAAGATTTCTTGTAGGGAAGGAAACTAAGGTATGGGGAAAGTACAGTTTTACGTGTGAAATGTTAGAATCATGTTATGTTAGAATAGTTTTGAACCCACCAATCAATTTTGTCAATTTTATAACAAGAAACCAGTAAGGTCCTAGGAAATAGGTGTTTTAGCACTGTTAGCCCTAGTATATATAAATCATGTGTACGAATGACCTAGGAGTCTGAAATTTGCAGAATCCTTTGTAAAATAGAAAAGGGTATCCAAATCTCTAATTGGTTTGGTAAGTTTTTTGATAAGTTTGGTCAAGAAGTGACAAAAGGTCTCTGCAAAAGGCTACAAGGAAATAGGCCCAATTAGGCCTCTTCAAGATGGAATCTTGAACCCGATGGAAAAGGGCTTGAAGACCCTACTAAATGGATTCAAATGGAAGAAATATAAATGAAACTAAAGCATTAGACATCTTGGCAATGAATTTCATGAATGGAGAGAAGTTGGCACTTAGGGTTTTTTAGGTGAAGGAGAAAGCACTGAAGCATTGAATGGTGTTTGTCTTTCAAGGTGAAGCACAAGGTTAGATACTCTTGGAGAAGAGTTGGATTAGGAATTAGTTAATCATCTAAGCCTAATAAGGACCTAGAAGAGATTAGGATCCTAATAGAGACAAGCTAGGTCTCTTGGTAGATGTGCAAGGAAGCCTTGGAACACTCACATTACTTCCACAAAAGACTCTTTACTTATATCTATTATGTCATCCAGTCAGCTGTCAAATACAATAAAAAATATAATAATTACTTATGAAAATAATAAATACTAATTTGGATCTTACATTACCAAAGTGTCAGCAATATACAATCTTCATCTGACTTAGCACATCTACATTCCATCTAGCATTCCCTTAATCATTACGACTGTTCATATACCTTGTTTCACTATTCCTTTATCTTTGCATGCTTTCATATCACCGTAGCTTGCTAATATCAATACAAAAACACATGCAACCTTAATTTAAGGTCATACATATCCCAAAATGTCTTCTAAGTTTTCAAGCCATAACATAACATATACTAACTTTGCTGATCAAACCAATACTATTGTATACTGCAAATATGATTTTGTACTTCATCATTTTCATGAATACGTCTCCAACAGTTATACTTACTCCATACAATCACTATAGCATGTGTGTTTCCATAAATGGAAACCCTCAATTAATCCATAGTTCTCTCAAAACATCACTTGCCAACAATCTCTCCCTTTGGCATTGATGGCAATACTTAGTGAAAAATGACTAAGTGTCAAAACAATAACTGTACTCTTCTTTCTTTATACAGGTACATATTCTTTCTCTATTATTTTTTTACAATTTTCTTTTTCTTATATATATGGTTTTTTTTTTTCTTCTTTTCATTTTCTATTCTTGTCCACCTTTGACATCAATGGCAAGGGTATTCCCAAAACTTCAAAAGTTTAAGCATGTATGACTAAGCTCTTACTCACTAGATTCAGAATGTCTTGAAAGGATTTTTCCAAGGTCTTCACTTCATCATTCCAAGACTTAATCAATTGTTCACTGACATGGATAAGTCCATTCATGGCATAAGATGTGGTCTCTTCTTCCTTCAACTCAATGGGTAAAGAGTTCATTGATTTCTCAATCTTGATGTAGGAGCATCTCGGGTCCTTGGCAATCTTATGTCACCAAATAAGATGTTTGCAGTTTTCTATGTTGCTCAATTCCTTCTTTGACTGAGTTGGTTCGGTGTTGCTTGGTTTCCTTTGTTCACCGGTGTTGGTCAGTTATCTCTTGGGTGCTTGGTCAATTTCCCTGACGCTCGGTGATGCTTGTTTGGCACTCAATTTCCTTGCTTCTTGAGTTGTTTATTTTAGATTTATGTTGAGGCCGACTTATGCATTTATTTTGGGTCAAATATTTAATGTTGGTACCTATCATTGGGAAGCATGTGGACCTAGATCTAGTCATCCCTTTTATTAATGGTGGATCTAAAGGCCGATTTGTCCAGTAGCCTCTTGTATAAATGTAGTTGTTTGGTTAGATTTTAGGGAGAATTTTTGGGGATAGAAGATAGAAGTTAGAAAATTATATATTGTTGGCAGATCCTCCCATGTTGAAGGACTTCTGTACTTGATTGTAATATCTGGCCTAAACTAGGAAATCCTTACAACCCAAAATGTATGAAACAAATTGAAGTAAATATATGAAAGATCTTTGTATTCTCTCTCTTACTTGTTGTGTTGTTGCTTCTACATCTGATCTCTACAAGGTGGATCTGGTTAGGGTGTGCCTTTTTCCCCTCTCCCCATCCTCCCCTACGTTAGGTGGTATTAGACAGGTGAGATCTAGATCTAGGTTTTTGAATCTAGGTTTGAGGGTTCCTTCTTGTCAAACCCTAGTTGAATTATTGTGGGGTAGAAAATTGTGATCTAGTTAGCAATTACAAAGGGTTTCGAGATGGTTCGTGGGACGCAAGATGTGGATCTAGGATTGGCAGATATGTTGATACAACTTACTACTAGATTAGAAGCTATTGAAATAGCCCAGAGAAGAGGAAGACATCTTGAAGATGTTAGTGATGGTGAAATTAAGGTAGAACAAGGTGATGTAGAACCTGCACCTATAATTGATCAAGGTGAGGAAAGATTCTTGAACGCATTGACCAATTTGAAGTCTACACCTCACTTTGATCCTCCTAGGTATAGTGGAAAATTGGATTCTGATGAATTGGTGGATTGGATCACTAACCTAGACAAGTACTTTGAGTATGAGGATGTACCTGTGAGGCCTCACCCCTAGCCTATCATAGCCATTCAGTTCTGCTTTTGACATAGACATATTTTATGATTATATTTTGATGCCTTATGGATTTTATCGATACTTTATGATGTGGTTTTATCACTTAGTAGATTGATGGACGTTATATTATGATTATATGATGAATATTGAGGCATTGGTTTGAGACTAACATGTATGTTTTAATTTTAATTTATGAACATTTATGATGATGAAGTTTAATTGCAAATTGAATTACGTATGAATGCGATGTTTATGTTTGAATTTAATTGAATTAAGTATTTAAGATGAGTTGTATGTTGTGGATAATCAATTGTCATGTAATTTATGAATTGTCAGATGAATTACTTGATTACTAATGCTATGTATTTACATGTTCATTTTTAATTTCCTTGGACTACTGATATTGGAATTGAGTGTGCAGGGAGATAGGCCATGGATATTCGGGGAATCATCACAGAGACTATTGTGAATATCTGTTGAGCCAAGGTTGCTTCTAGTGAGAAGCCAATAACCTCGTTGTGATGTATTTATTTTGTAAAGTGTGATGCATGAATGTTTTTGATTTATATGTATTTTTGAATGATATTTTTGATGAGAGAGCCCAAGTGGATATATACATGGCATGTGAAGTGTCTTTTTGTATTGTGTCACTTGACACATGTGTGTACATGAGGCCATGACATGTCCACTTGGGGATTGGTTGAACACTAACCTAGGAAGGTACCTTTAGGATACCCATGAAGACCACTTGATTAGAGAGGTTAGAGTGTTGTCTAATCCTTGAATTTCGAATTTGAACTTTGCTTGCACTTTTGGAAGGTTAAAAAGGCACCTAGGGGAGAGTTTTGACCATTTTTAGTTACTCCACTTGTTATACCATAGGGTAAGGGTCATTTTTCACCAAAGGATAACCCTTGGTTGACCAAATGACCCATCCAAAAGTTGGTTTCCCAAGATGGACGAGAATCAACTTTTGGGACCAAGCTTTGGATAGATCACCACCCACTTAGAAGGAAGTCCTCTTTCCACCTTTTTAGCTTACCATTGTAAGAGACCAAAATTGGAAACCTTGTAAGGGCCTTTGGGAAGACAACCCAATAGGAATGCAAGCCTTATCCATAGGAGAGTGTGTGGAGGCCTTTTTAGAGGGCCCTCTTCCTTTGGAAAAGGTTGACACCCACTCTCTAGATTTAGAGATTTTTGCCAAATTGGAGGACCTTGGATATTGGGAAAACTCATCTTCAACTATCTTCCTTTAGCATTGGATCAAGGTTGGTGGTTCACTTCTCTTAGTTGTTGAAGTTTTTCTTTCCTTTTCATGTTGAGAGAAAATGCTCTCTTGAATAATAGTTGTTGTATGCATAATGAAAATATGGATTTTTGTAGTGTTGTGTTGTGAATTTGTATGTTGTAGTAATGGAGTTATTTCTTTTTGATTCATGTTTTTATGTAGTGTTCTTCTTTGTAAGCTATGAGAAATCTTGAACTTGACATGTTCATGATTTTCATAGAATTGTGAATGTGAAGTAGTCTTGTTGCTCTTGAACTTTTCCTTTGTTTTCATGTGAATTTTAGTGTGTTGTGAGGGAGTTCTCAAGGCCACACTCACCCTTGGGAGGGAAGTGTAGCCTTGAGGGTGAAGGGATTTGTTGGGACATCCAAGAGTGTAGAGTCTCTCCTTGGAATGGAGAGGGATGAACATGGAAGTATGGGCTCCATGTAGCCATCTTTATTTACATTTTGTTGAATGGGGGTCATAAGGATTTCTTTTGTGGAGTTGTGTTGTAGAGAAGAAAATTTGATGAGGAAGCCAAGTGATGGCTTAGTTCCCATCAATAGATGTGATTCTCCTCTTGGTTTAGTTCCACCTTCACCCAATGTGAGTTCATATGAGACTCTTTGTAACAAACTTGGGAGGGAGTTTTCATGTAGTTATGTCTTCATGTCCTTGTGTTGTGAGCTTCCTTGAGTGTTTCCCTTGTCTCTTGATGATTCCCCAAGCTCGGGGGTGGCTTCTTAGAAGCCTAGGTTGGGAGGTGAGCACTCCTTGGCCAATGCATTGTGTTTAAATTGCAGGATTTTGGAGCCCTTGAAGACTTCTTGGATGGAGTTGTAACTTGTGACATTGAGGATGTTTTCATGTTGGAGTTGGAACACCATTGTATTGTGGATAGTGTCATTGTATGGTAATCTTGTGACATCTTTGAATTAATGTATTTATAATGGAGTTGAAGCTCCAAGTTTATAGTTTGTAACAAAGTCTTATATTTGAAATATGTTGTTGTAACTCATTTTTGAGAAGGTATATTGTTTTTTTGTTTCCTTGAAAGATTCATGTCTCCTTATGAAAATAATGTAGGTAGCATAAAGAAATTTCTATTGGGATCATATTTTATTATTGATAGTACAACAAGAAATGAAAATTGTTATAAACTTAATTAGTTCTTGAGTTATTGAAATGGTTATTGAGAATATTATTGCTAGTGCTGTTGTAATTATTTTATGAAGAGTTCACTGATTTAGTAGTAAAGTTTCATTAGTAGATTATGTTGGTAGAATGTGCAAGTATAAACATGATATATAAATAAGAAAGTTGAAACAAAATTTTAAGTTGAAATGTTGATAGTTAAAACTTTGTGCTACAATTATAACTGAGATTCATGGCTTGTAGGAAACTAAATTCATTACCTCTCTACATCCAAAGAAAACAGTACTTATTTAAGAGGCTAGAGGCTCATTAAATCAAAAAAAGAATTGAAATGAGAAGATAGTATTAATAGCAAATAAAGGAGTGAAAATTACAAGCAATAAAGAAAAAAAAAAGAGACATACAGGTCTCTGGAATTTGTATGGGAAAAATTCCCATACAAATTTCAATCACACAGTCAATATAAAATTCTTATATTTGCCACTTGTGTTTGAATAAAGATAAAATATAATCCCTTCAAAAAGCTACTCCTTTCTACATCTAAAACTAGACTTTAGGGGGCCCTCTTGGGAGTTCCCCATAAGAGATAAAAAAAATATATAATATACATCTAGCAAGCAAATTTTAAATTAATATATATTATAAATCAAAAAAATTCTCATTTCATACCCACGTTGGGAGATTTTTTGTTTTTACAAAAAAAAAATTAAAAAAAAAAATAAAGTGGAATAAGAGGGGGACCCGTGGGCCCCACCTCCTTGGGACCACGCCCCTTTTTCTCCTCCCCATGCACTGCCATGCGTAGGGTACTTCCCTGCGCATGACAACAGGGAGGCCCCACTAGTCCCAAGGGGACTTTAACGCCTAGGGAGAAGGTGTATTTTTTTTTAAGTTTGGACATTTTTTTTTTATAGTTAATTTACTTATTAATAATAAATTCATTTTAGTCTAAATATTACTAATTTAGTTATTAATTAATATATATTATGTATTAATATATAATTATTAAATATAATATAATATATATTATATAATTGATATATATTATATTATATATATATATATATTAATACATTATATATTAATTATTTAATAATTTAAATTTTTTTTATTTCCTTAAAATAAATAAATGATGACATAAGTAAATATAATAATAAATTAATAAATTATAATTAATAATTAATTAATATATTAATTAATTAATATAATATAATTATTAATTAATTAATATATGTTCGGTAATATTCTTTTTTTTTCTCTCATATGAAATCTATATGATTATTAAATTAATGATTTTCAAATTTGTTCGTTCATTTAATTAACCAAAACCTCTTAATATTGGAATCTAATTAGTATCATAATTAAAGCAAAAGTATGATAATTTGACCTTTCTAAGATCATAATTCTAGATGTAACTGGTAGGGTGAATTAATTGTGATTAGTTTAATTTTAATTAATTCTTAGTAGTAAAGGATCTCCCTAATGGAACAAGTTAGTGAATTGTTAATCTACCAAAAAACTTTAGATTAGCCTCGTAGACTTCACCAAATGTTAATCATGATGGATTCATCCTAACTCTTTCGAAAACTCAGTTACAACTTCCCTTCCTAATTTGGGATTCCTCGTTAGAACTTTTAGTTAGTAGCTTTTGGGAAAAAATGTTCGTAGGAGAAATTTTATTCAAACTCTTTTCTAATCCTTTGGCTATATCATATGTAAATCCACTTCATAAAATTAATTAACCTTTTAAAAAAAAATTTGGTGTGGTTTTAGGGTGTATTTTTATGGGTATGACACTTGGTATCAAAGCCAAGTTTTCAACATTGGAACCTAACCCATTGCGTTTCTTAGCTAACTTTGTACCCCTTTTGTAATTGTTAGGATGCCTCCTCTTACGCATCAAGGTCGAAGGTGTATTATAGGATGAGGGGCTAGGCAAGCTCCCTCGGGTCATGAGCAAGCTAAACAAAGGGCTGAGGTATCAGCTATTAATCAACAACCACCACCACCACCACGGGACCCTAATCAAGCAGTCCTATTAGCTCTACAGAACCTCATCGGAGTTATATAGGAGAGGTTGCCTCCGGTTAGAGAGAGGACTAGAAGTCCTCCACCTGATCGACAGGAAGGACAGGGGGCTCACGAGGCAGATTCGGTTCACATGCCGGAACACCCACTTGATGTTGTTCAGAGGGCACCCCGAGATGTGGGAGATCATATTAGAGACCTCCTATGGTTACAGCCACCTTTGTTTCATGGTTCTACAAAGGGTACAAATGCCGAGGCATGGCTCTCGAGCTTAGAGAGGTGCTTTGGGATGTGTCAGTGTGTTAGCAATGTCAAGGCTCACCTTGCAGTACTCCTTTTGAGAGATGGTGCTTGCACATGGTGGAAATAGGAAGAATATAAGAATAACACCACTATGGACATTGTGACTTGGGAGACCTTCTTAGAAAGATTCAGAGATAGATACCTATCAGAGCACTATAGATAGAGATGTATTGATGAGTTCCATGAGCTTCAGCAGAGAGGACTCACAGTGCTACAGTATGAGACCCGATTCCTTGAGTTGCTACCCTATGTGGACTACATGAAGGATGAAAAGCTACGAATCAACTATTTCATTAAGGGACTCAATGATTGGATAGAGGGACAGGTTCGCATGCACTCACCAAAGACCTTTCATGAGGCTGTAGAAAAGGCCTTAGTTGCCGAGGAGATTCGGAATAGAACTAGAGATGCTCGTGACAGGTCTCAGAACTATAACTCTGCATCATAGTCCCAGGGGCACCAGAAGAGTCACTGGAAGAATAATAAAAGACAATCCTCAGAGTCTTTTAACAGGGGCCCATAGCAGCAGACTCAGAAAAACCATAAACAAAAGCCACCACAGGGACATCAGGGCTCTAAGCCCAAATAGTGGCATGCACAGGGTCAAAAGAAGGATCAACGACAGCAGTATACATATGCACCCCCAGCATGGACTTAGTAGTCCTCTCAGGAGGGTTTCAGTGGTTCTAGCAGGACAGGGGGTCAGCAATCTTCTAGGCCACAGGGAGTACAGACATTCACATGAGGTCCTTGCTTTGCTTCTGGTGCCATGGGGTACTTAGCTCCCGATTGTCCACAGGGTTAGATGTCAGGCAATCATTGTATGGCAGCTTCAGAGCCTACAGTGGGAGACTTTGGGAAGTCTCATAGAGTTTTTGCAGTGGTAGATAACTGCCAGACCGAACACCAAGCCACTATGATAGAGGCAACAGGTATGATCAGCAGTACTAGTGTTACTATATTGTTTGATTTAGGTGCTACTGATTCTTTTATATCTCCATTTGTTGTGGAGTGTTGCGGGCTTGTGGCAGCAAGACAGGAAATTAGTTGGGAAGTGGAGTTAGCATCAGGGTCTAGAGTGTCAGTTGACTCTTTAGTGAAGGATAGCCGGGTTCAGATTGGTGATTTCATCACAACAGTGGATCTTTGTATCACACCTCTTGGTTCATATGACATAGTGCTTGGCATGGATTGGCTTTATGCCCACAGAGCTAAGCTAGATTAGTGATAGAAGAGGATTGAGTGCCTTGATGATAATGGTACACCCATTGTGATTTGAGGGATTCAGAGAGGCATCTCTCTTCGTATGATCTCTGCCATGCAGCTTAAGTGGAGCATGCGGAAGGGATGTCAGCTTTTTGCCATTACCATCAGTGATACAAGGGATGAGGAGGAAAGGGAAACTTCTCTTTATGATAATCCTATACTTCAGGAGTATGTAGATGTGTTTCCTACTAAGCTTCCAGGCATGCCTCCCCGCAGAGCAGTTGATTTCCATATAGATCTTGTTCTAGGGGCTGCTCCAGTTTCGAGGGCACCTTACAGGATGACCACTAATGAGCTTAATGAGCTCAAGATTTAGATAGAGGAACTTTTGGAGAAGGGCCAAATTCAACCTAGTGTTTCACCTTGGGGCGCACCTATTATCTTCATTAAGAAGAAGGATGGATCCTTATGGTTATGCATGGATTACCCATAGCTTAATAAACTTACCATCAAGAATCAGTATCCACTCCCTAGGATTGATGATTTATTTGATCAGCTTAAGGGTGCTAAAGTGTTTTCAAAGATTGATCTTAAGTTAGGTTACCACCAGCTACGGATTGTTGATAGTGACATTCCTAAGACTGCATTCCGTGCTAGATATGGACATTATGAGTTCACAATTGTACCTTTTGGACTCACTAATGCTCCAGCAGTTTTCATGAGTCTTATGAATGGAGTATTTCACTCCTTTCTTGATAAGTTTGTGGTTGTGTTCCTTGATGATATCCTGATTTATTCACTAGATGAAAAGGAGCACGAAGGGTACTTGAGTTGGGTTCTATAGTGTCTTAGAGACAATCAGTTGTATGGCAGCTTGTCCAAATGTGCTTTCTATAGGACAAAGATTCATTATCTAGGGCATGTTATTTCAGGAGATGGCATCTCAGTAGATCCACCTAAGATTCGAGCCATCATGGAATGGCCTACACCTACTTCAGTGACTGAGGTTAGGAGCTTTATGGGATTGGCAGGATATTATAGACGCTTTGTAGAGGGATTTTCTAGAGTGGCTCATCCCATCACTTCTCTTAAGTGTAAGGGAAAGAAATTTGAGTGGACTAAGAAGTGCGAGAGGGCCTTTCAAGAACTCAAGAAGGCACTTACTAGCACTCCTATTCTAGCGGTACCTGATCCATCAGTAGATTTTGTGGTTTGCACGGATGCTTCCTTAGATGGTTTGGGAGCAGTTCTTATGCAGAATGGGCGAGCTATTGCATATGAGTCAAGGAAACTTAAGACTCACGAGCTCAATTACCCCACTCATGATCTTGAGTTAGCTGTAGTAGTACATACTTTAGTGAGATGGTGGAATTTTCTTTTGGGTCATCGGTTTGAGCTCCATTCAGATCATCAGAGCTTGCAGTATATCTTCTCTCAGTCAAACCTAAATGCACGACATTGTAGGTGGATGGAATTTCTTTGTGAGTATGATTTTGATGTCCACTACATCAATGGGAAAGAGAATGTGGTTGCTGATGCTTTGAGTAGGAGATGCCATAGGGCCTACTCTATGACAACAAGTACTGAGTTGAGGGATCAGATTTTACATCATTTACATGAGGATGATTGGTATCTGCAGGTTAGTCAGGTCATTCGGTCTTAGAGTACCCTTGAGGGTAAATATTCAGACTATTCTCTAGATTTAGATGGTCTCTTACACCATAGAGGACGCATCTATGTCCCATCCTCCGGTGACTTGTGAGTATTAATCATGCTAGAGGCTCATAGGGCTCCTTATGCAGCACATCCTGGAGTCAAGAAAATGCATGCAGATTTGAAGCAGTTATATCATTGGCCAGGGATGAGATAGGATATAGCAGAGATGGTGGCACGATGCCTTGAGTGTCAAAGGGTCAAGGCAGAGCATCATCACCCTGCTGAGTTGCTTCAGCCTCATGATATACCAAAGTGGAAGTGGGATGTTATTTCCATGGACTTCATCATTGGTCTTTCTATGTCATCTTGATGCCATGATGCCATCATGGTGACAGTTGACAAGCTGACCAAAGTAGCCCACTTTTCACCTGTTCGGACCACTTTCACAGCCCTAGCAGTTGCTCAGGTCTTCTTGCGGGATATTGTCAGACTTCGTGGCATACCCCGTAAGATCATTTCAGATCGGGATTCTCTCTTCACATCATCTTTTTGGAGAGGACTACAGATAGATTTGGGCACTAAGCTCAATTTTAGTACAGCTTATCACCCAAAGACCGATGGGTAGACAGAGAGGGTAAATTAGGTATTGGAGGATATGCTTCGCATGTATGTCATGGATCATCAGACTAGGTGGGAGGAGTACCTTCATTTGGTGGAGTTTGCCTACAACAATGGGCATCACACTTCTCTAGGAATGCCTCCCTATCAGGCATTATATGGCACACCATGCAGGACACCATTCAGTTGGGACCGTATTGAGGATAGAGTTGCTTTAGGTCTTGACTTAGTGCGAGAGTTAGAGTAGCAGGCGACTTAGATCAGACAGCGTCTGAAGGAGGTACAAGATAGGCAGAAGAAGTATGCAGATGCCAAGAGGGAAGACCGTAGTTATCAGGTTGGAGACAGGGTCTTTTTGAGAGTGCGACCTCACAAGAGTCCAATTCAATTTGGAAAGGGCTCTAAGCTTGCACCTAGATTTGTTGGCCCTTTTGAGATACTTGAGCAGATAGGTCCTATCGCCTATCATCTTGCTTTGCCACCGAGCCTGTCACGCATCCATGATGTTTTTCATGTGTCAGTGTTGAGGAAATATATCTATGATGAGACTCATATTATAGAATGGGATGCCTTGGAGGTGGAGTCAGATGGTCAGTTGGCTTTGGAGCCAATCTGCATTTTGGCTCGCCGGACACTAGCACTTCGAGGCCGAAAGCAAGACCAGGTTAGGGTCCAGTGGGATTGCTATGATGAGGTTACAACATCATGGGAGGATGCAGTGCAGATGAGAGCACAGTATCCCCATCTTTTTGATGAACTCCAGGAGGAAGTTCATGCCTGGGGGGGGAGGATGTGAGGCCTCACCCCTAGCCTATCATAGCCATTCAGTTCTGCTTTTGACATAGACATATTTTATGATTATATTTTGATGCCTTATGGATTTTATCGATACTTTATGATGTGGTTTTATCACTTAGTAGATTGATGGACATTATATTATGATTATATGATGAATATTGAGGCATTGGTTTGAGACTACCATGTATGTTTTAATTTTAATTTATGAACATTTATGATGATGAAGTTTAATTGCAAATTGAATTATGTATGAATGCGATGTTTATGTTTGAATTTAATTGAATTAAGTATTTAAGATGAGTTTTATGTTGTGGATAATCAATTGTCATGTAATTTATGAATTGTCAGATGAATTACTTGATTACTAATGCTATGTATTTACATGTTCATTTTCAATTTCCTTGGACCACTGATATTGGAATTGAGTGTGCAGGGAGATAGGCCATGGAAATTCGGGGAAACATCACAGAGACTATTGTGAATATCTATTGAGCCAAGGTTGCTTCTAGTCAGAAGCCAATAACCTCTTTAAGATGTATTTATTTTGTAAAGTGTGATGCATGAATGTTTTTGATTTATATGTATTTTTGAATGTTATTTTTGATGAGAGAGCCCAAGTGGATATATACATGGCATGTGAAGTGTCTTTTTGTATTGTGTCACTTGACACATGTGTGTACATGAGGCCATGACATGTCCACTTGGGGATTGGTTGAACACTAACCTAGGAAGGTACCTTTAGGATACCCATGAAGACCACTTGATTAGAGAGCTTAGAGTGTTGTCTAATCCTTGAATTTCGAATTTGAACTTTGCTTGCACTTTTGGAAGGTTAAAAAGGCACCTAGGGGAGAGTTTTGACCATTTTTAGTTTCCCCACTTGTTATACCATAGGGTAAGGGTCATTTTTAACCAAAGGATAACCCTTGGTTGACCAAATGACCCATCCAAAAGTTGGTTTCCCAAGATGGACGAGAATCAACTTTTGGGACCAAGCTTTGGATAGCTCACCACCCACTTAAAAGGAAGTCCTCTTTCCACCTTTTTAGCTTACCATTGTAAGAGACCAAAATTGGAAACCTTGTAAGGGCCTTTGGGAAGACCACCCAATAGGAATGCAAGCCTTATCCATAGGAGAGTGTGTGGAGGCCTTTTTAGAAGGCCCTCTTCCTTTGGAAAAGGTTGACACCCACTCTCTAGATTTAGAGATTTTTGCCAAATTGGAGGACCTTGGATATTGGGAAAACCTCATCTTCAACTATCTTCCTTTAGCATTGGATCAAGGTTGGTGGTTCACTTCTCTTAGTTGTTGAAGTTTTTCTTTCCTTTTCATGTTGAGAGAAAATGCTCTCTTGAATAATAGTTGTTGTATGCATAATGAAAATATGGATTTTTGTAGTGTTGTGTTGTGAATTTGTATGTTGTAGTAATGGAGTTATTTCTTTGTGATTCATGTTTTTATGTAGTGTTCTTCTTTGTAAGTTATGAGAAATCTTGAACTTGACATGTTCATGATTTTCATAGCATTGTGAATGTGAACTATTCTTGTTGCTCTTGAACTTTTCCTTTGTTTTCATGTGAATTGTAGTGTGTTGTGAGGGAGTTCTCAAGGCCACACTCACCCTTGGGAGGGAAGAGTATCCTTGAGGGTGAAGGGCTTTGTTGGGACATCCAAGAGTGTAGAGTCTCTCCTTGGAATGGAGAGGGATGAACATGGAAGTATGGGCTCCATGTAGCCATCTTTATTTACATTTTGTTGAATGGGGGTCATAAGGATTTCTTTTGTGGAGTTGTGTTGTAGAGAAGAAAATTTGATGAGGAAGCCAAGTGATGGCTTAGTTCCCATCAATAGATGTGGTTCTCCTCTTGGTTTAGTTCCACCTTCACCCAATGTGAGTTCATATGAGACTCTTTGTAACAAACTTGGGAGGGAGTTTTCATGTAGTTATGTCTTCATGTCCTTGTTTTGTGAGCTTGCTTGAGTGTTTCCCTTGTCTCTTGATGATTCCCCAAGCTCGGGGGTGGCTTCTTAGAAGCCTAGGTTGGGAGGTGAGCACTCCTTGGCCAATGCATTGTGTTTAAATTGCAGGATTTTGGAGCCCTTGAAGACTTCTTGGATGGAGTTGTAACTTGTGACATTGAGGATGTTTTCATGTTGGAGTTGGAACACCATTGTATTGTGGATAGTGTCATTGTATGGTAATCTTGTGACATCTTTGAATTAATGTATTTATAATGGAGTTGAAGCTCCAAGTTTATAGTTTGTAACAAAGTCTTATATTTGAAATATGTTGTTGTAACTCATTTTTGAGAAGGTATATTGTTTTTTTGTTTCCTTGAAAGATTCATGTTTCCTTATGAAAATAATGTAGGTAGCATAAAGAAATTTCTATTGGGATCATATTTTATTATTGATAGTACAACAAGAAATGAAAAATTGTTATAAACTTAATTAGTTCTTGAGTTATTGAAATGGTTATTGAGAATATTATTGCTAGTCCTGTTGTAATTATTTTATGAAGAGTTCACTAATTTAGTAGTAAAGTTTCATTAGTAGATTATGTTGGTAGAATGTGCAAGTATAAACATGATATATAAATAAGAAAGTTGAAACAAAATTTTAAGTTGAAATGTTGATAGTTAAAACTTTGTGCTACAATTATAACTGAGATTCATGGCTTGTAGGAAACTAAATTCATTACCTCTCTACATCCAAAGAAAATAGTACTTATTTAAGAGGCTAGAGGCTCATTAAATCAAAAAAAGAATTGAAATGAGAAGATAGTATTAATAGCAAATAAAGGAGTGAAAATTACAAGCAATAAAGAAAAAAAAAAAAGAGACCTACAGGTCTCTTGAATTTGTATGGGAAAAATTCCCATACAAATTTCAATCACACAGTCAATATAAAATTCTTATATTTTCCACTTGTGTTTGAATAAAGATAAAATATAATCCCTTCAAAAAGCTACTCCTTTCTACATCTAAAACTAGACTTTAGGGGGCCCTCTTGGGAGTCCCCCATAAGAGATAAAAAAAATATATAATATACATCTAGCAAGCAAATTTTAAATTAATATATATTATAAATCAAAAAAATTCTCATTTCATACCCACGTTGGGAGATTTTTTGTTTTTACAAAACAAAATTTTTTAAAAAAAATAAAGTGGAATGAGAGGGGCACCCATGGGCCCCACCTCCTTGGGACCATGCCCCTTTTTCTCCTCCCCATGCGCTGCCATGCGCAGGGTACTTCCCTGCGCATGACAGCAGGGAGGCCCCATTAGTCCCAAGGGGACTTTAACGCCTAGGGAGAAGGTGTATTTTTTTTTAAGTTTGGACATTTTTTTTTATAGTTAATTTACTTATTAATAATAAATTCATTTTAGTCTAAATATTATTAATTTAGTTATTAATTAATATATATTATGTATTAATATATAATTATTAAATATAATATAATATATATTATATAATTGATATATATTATATTATATATATATATATATATATATATATATATATATATATATATATATATATATATATATATATATATATATATATATATATATATATATATATATATTAATACATTATATATTAATTATTTAATAATTTAAATTTTTTTTATTTCATTAAAATAAATAAATGATGACATAAGTAAATATAATAATAAATTAATAAATTATAATTAATAATTAATTGAAATAATTAATTAATATATTAATTATTATATTATAGTTTATTAATTAATTAATATAATATAATTATTAATTAATTAATATATGTTCGGTAATATTCTTTTTTTTTCTCTCATATGAAATCTATATGATTATTAAATTAACGATTTTCAAATTTGTTCATTCATTTAATTAACCAAAAACTCTTAATATTGGAATCTAATTAGTATCATAATTAAAGAAAAAGTATGATAATTTGACGTTTCTAAGATCGTAATTCTAGATGTAACTGGTAGGGTGAATTAATTGTGATTAGTTTAATTTTAATTAATTCTTAGTAGTAAAGGATCTCCCTAATGGAACAAGTTAGTGAATTGTTAATCTACCAGAAAACTTTAGATTAGCCTCGTAGACTTCACCAAATGTTAATCATGATCGATTCATCCTAACTCTTTCGAAAACTCAGTTACAACTTCCCTTCCTAATTTGGGATTCCTCGTTAGAACTTTTAGTTAGTAACTTTTGGGAAAAAATGTTCGTAGGAGAAATTTTATTCAAACTCTTTTCTAATCCTTTGGCTATGTCATATGTAAATCCACTTCATAAAATTAATTAACCTTTAAAAAAAAAAATTTGGTGTGGTTTTAGGGTGTATTTTTTTGGCTATGACACTTGGTATCAGAGCCAAGGTTTCAACATTGGAACCTAACCCATTGCGTTTCTTAGCTAACTTTGTACCCCTTTTGTAATTGTTAGGATGCCTCATCTTACGCATCAAGGTCGAAGGCGTATTAGAGGATGAGGGGCTAGGCAAGCTCCCTCGGGTCACGAGCAAGCTGAACAAAGGGCTGAGGTATCAGCTGTTAATCAACAACTACCACCACCACCACCAGACCCTAATTAGGCAGTCCTGTTAGCTCTACAGAACCTCATCGGAGTTATACAGGAGAGGTTGCCTCCGGTTAGAGAGAGGACTAGAAGTCCTCCACCTAATCGAGAGGAAGGACAGGGGGCTCACGAGGCAGATTAGGTTCACATGCCGGAACACCCACCTGATGTTGTTCAGAGGGCACCCCAAGATGTGGGAGATCATATTAGAGACCTCCTACGGTTACAGCCACCTTTGCTTCATGGTTCTACAGAGGGTACAGATGCTGAGGCATGGCTCTCAAGCTTAGAGAGCTTCTTTGGGATGCGTCAGTGTGTAAGCAATGTCAAGGCTCGCCTTGCAGTACTCCTTTCGAGAGATGGTGCTTCCACATGGTGGAAATAGGAAGAATATAAGAATAACAGCACTATGGACATCGTGACTTGGGAGACCTTCTTAGAAAGATTCAGAGATAGATACCTATCAGAGCACTATAGACAGAGACGTATTGATGAGTTCCATGAGCTTCAGTAGAGAGGACTCATAGTGCTACAGTATGAGACCCAATTCCTTGAGTTGCTACCCTATGTGGACTACATGAAGGATGAAAAGCTATGAATCAACTATTTCATTAAGGGACTCAATGATTGGATAGAGGGACAGGTTCGCATGCACTCACCAAAGACCTTTCGTGAGGCTGTAGAAAAGGCCTTAGTTGCCGAGGAGATTTGGAATAGAACTAGAGATGCTCGTGACAGGTCTCAGAACTATAACTCTGCATCATAGTCACAGGGGCACCAGAAGAGTGACTGGAAGAATAATAAAAGACAATCCTCAGAGTCTTTTAATAGGGGCCCACAGTAGCAGACTCAGCAAAACCATAAACAAAAGCCACCACAGGGACAGCAGGGCTCTAAGACCAAAAGTGGCATGCATAGGGTCAAAAGAAGGATCAATGACAGTAGTATACATATGCACCCCCAGCACGGACTCAGTAGTCCTCTCGGGGGGGTTTCAGTGGTTCTAGCAGGATAGGTGGTCAGCAGTCTTCTATGCCACAGGGAGTACAGACATTCACACGAGGTCCTTGCTTTGCTTGTGGTGCGATGGGGTACTTAGCTCATGATTGTCCACAGGGTCAGATGTCAGGCAATCAGTGTATGGTAGCTTCAGAGCCTACACTGGGGGACTTTGGGAAGTCTCATAGAGTTTTTGCAGTGGTAGATAACTGCCAGGCCAAACACCAGGCCACTATGATAGAGGCAGCAGGTATGATTAGCGGTACTAGTGTTACTATATTGTTTGATTCAGGTGCTACTGATTCTTTTATATCTCCATTTGTTGTGGAGCATTGCGGGATTGTGGCAGAAAGACAAGAAATTAGTTGGGAAGTGGAGTTAGCATCAGGGTCTAGAGTGTTAGTTGACTCTTTAGTGAAGGACAGCTGGGTTCAGATTGGTGATTTCATCACAACAGTGGATCTTCATATCACACCTCTTGGTTCATATGACATAGTGCTTGGCATGGATTGGCTTTACGCCCACAGAGCTAAGCTAGATTGTCGACAGAAGAGGATTGAGTGCCTTGATGATAATGGTACACCCATTGTGATTTGAGGGATTCAAAGAGGAATCTCTCTTCGTATGATCTCTGCCATGTAGCTTAAGCGGAGCATGTGGAAGGGATGTCATCTTTTTTCCATTACCATCAGTGATAGAGGGGATGAGGAGGAAAGGGAAACTTCTCTTGATGATTATCCTATACTTCAGGAGTATGCAGATGTGTTTCCTACTGCGCTTCCAGGCATGCCTCCCCATAGAGCAGTTGATTTCCATATAGATCTTGTTCCAGGGGCTGCTCCAATTTTGAGGGAACCTTACAGGATGACCACTAATGAGCTTAATGAGCTCAAGATTCAGCTAGAGGAACTTTTGGAAAAGGGCCACATTCGACCTAGTGTTTCACCTTGGGGCGCACCTGTTATCTTCGTTAAGAAGAAGGATGGATCCTTACGGTTATGCATGGATTACCCACAACTTAATAAGCATACCATCAAGAATCGGTATCCACTCCCTAGGATTGATGATTTATTTGATCAGCTTAAGGGTGCTAAAGTGTTTTCAAAGATTGATCTTAAGTCAGGTTACCACCAGCTACGGATTGTTGATAGTGACATTCCTAAGACTGCATTCCATGCCAGATATGGACATTATAAGTTCACAGTTCTACCTTTTGGACTCACTAATGCTCCAACAGTTTTCATAAGTCTTATGAATGGGGTATTTCACTCCTTTCTTGATAAGTTTGTGGTTGTGTTCCTTGATGATATCCTGATTTATTCACTAGATGAAGAGGAGCACGAAGGGCACTTGAGACAGGTTCTGCAGTGTCTTAGAGACAATCAGTTGTATGGAAGCTTGTCCAAATGTGCTTTCTATAGGACATAGATTCATTATCTAGGGCATGTTATTTCAGGAGATGGCATCTTAGTAGATCCATCTAAGACTCAAGCCATCATGGAATGGCCTGAGCCTACTTTAGTGACCGAGGTCAGGAGCTTTATGGGATTGGCAGGATATTAGAGATGCTTTGTAGAGGGATTTTCTAGAGTGGCTCATCCCATCACTTCTCTTCAGCATAAGGGAAAGAAATTTGAGTGCACTGAGAAGTGTGAGAGGGCCTTTCAAGAACTCAAGAAGGCACTTACTAGCGCTCCTATTCTAGCGGTACCTGATCCATCAGCTGATTTTGCAGTTTGCACAGATGCTTCCTTAGATGGTTTGGGAGCAGTTCTTATGCAGAATGGGCAAGCTATTGCATATGAGTCGAGGAAACTTAAGACTCACAAGCTCAATTACCCCACTCACGATCTTGAGTTAGCTGCAGTAGTACATGCTTTAGTGAGATGGCAGCATTTTCTTCTAGGTCATCGGTTTGAGCTCCATTCAGATCATCAGAGCTTGCAGTATATCTTCTCTCAGCCGAACCTAAATGCACGACAACGTAGGTGGATGGAATTTCTTTGTGAGTATGATTTTGATGTCCACTACATCAATTGGAAAGAGAATGTGGTTGCTGATGCTTTGAGTAGGAGACGCCATGGGGCCTACTCTATGACAGCAAGTACTGAGTTGAGGGATCAGATTTTGCATCATTTACATGAGGATGATTGGTATGTGGAGGTTAGTCAGGTCATTTGGTCTCAAAGTACCCTTGAGGGTAAATATTCAGACTATTCTCTAGATTCAGATGGTCTCTTATGCCATAGAGGATGATTCTATGTCCCATCCTCCGGTGACTTGTGAGTATTCATCATGCTAGAGGCTCATAGGGCTCCTTATGCAACACATCCTGGAGTCAAGAAAATGCATGCAGATTTGAGGTAGTTATATCATTGGCCAGGGATGAGACAGGATATAGCAGAGATGGTGGCATGATGCCTTGAGTGTCAAAGGGTCAAGGCAGAGCATCATCACCCTGATGGGTTGCTTCAGCCTCATGATATACCAGAGAGGAAGTGGGATGTTATTTCCATGGACTTCATAATTGGTCTTCCTATGTCATCTCGATGCCATGATGCCATCATGGTGACAGTTGACAAGCTGACCAAAGTAGCCCACTTTTCACCTGTTCAGACCACTTTCACAGCCCCAGCAGTTGCTCAGGTCTTCTTGCGGGATATAGTCAGACTTCATGGCATACCCCATAAAATCATTTCAGATCAGGATTCTCTCTTCACATCATCTTTTTGGAGAGGACTACAAATAGCTTTGGGCACTAAGCTCAATTTTAGTACAGCTTATCACCCAGAGACCGATGGGCAGACAGAGAGGGTAAATCAGGTATTGGAGGATATGCTTCACATGTATGTCATGGATCATCAGACTAGGTGGGAGGAGTACCTTCATTTGGTGGAGTTTGCCTACAACAATGGGCATCACACTTCTCTAGGAATGCCTCCCTATCAGGCATTATATGGTAGACCATGCAGGACACCATTGAGTTGGGACCGTATTGAGGATAGAGTTCCTTTAGGTCCTGACTTAGTGCGAGAGTTAGAGTAGTAGGTGACTTTGATCAAACAGCTTCTGAAGGAGATACAAGATAGGCAGAAGAAGTATGCAGATGCCAAGAGGGAAGATCATAGTTATCAGGTTGGAGATAGGGTCTTTTTGAGAGTGCAACCTCACAAGATTCCAATTCAATTTGGAAAGGGCTCTAAGCTTGCACCTAGATTTGTTGGCCCTTTTGAGATACTTGAGCAGATAGGTCCTGTCACCTATCATCTTGCTTTGCCACCAAGCCTGTCGCTCATCCATGATGTTTTTCATGTGTCAGTGTTGAGGAAATATATCTATGATGAGACTCATATTATAGAATGGGATGCCTTGCAGGTGGAGTCGGACGGTCAGTTGGCTTTGGAGCCAATCCGCATTTTGGCTCGCCGGACACTAGCACTTTGAGGCCGAGAGCTGGACCAGGTTAGGGTCCAGTGGGATTTCTATGATGAGGTTATGGCATCATGGGAGGACATAGCGTAGATGAGAGCACAGTATCCCCATCTTTTTGATGAACTCCAGGAGGAAGTTCATGCCTAGGGGGGGAGGATATGAGGCCTCACCCCTAGCCTATCATAGCCATTCAGTTTTGCTTTTGACATAGACATATTTTATGATTATATTTTGATGCCTTATGGATTTTATCGATACTTTATGATGTGGTTTTATCACTTAGTAGATTGATGGACATTATATTATGATTATATGATGAATATTGAGGCATTGGTTTGAGACTAACATATATGTTTTAATTTTAATTTATGAACATTTATGATGATGAAGTTTAATTGCAAATTGAATTATGTATGAATGCGATGTTTATGTTTGAATTTAATTGAATTAAGTATTTAAGATGAGTTTTATGTTGTGGATAATCAATTGTCATGTAATTTATGAATTGTCAGATGAATTACTTGATTACTAATGCTATGTATTTACATGTTCATTTTTAATTTCCTTGGACTACTGATATTGGAATTGAGTGTGCAGGGAGATAGGCCATGGAAATTCAGGGAATCATCATAGAGACCCATGAAGACCACTTGATTAGAGAGTTTAGAGTGTTGTCTAATCCTTGAATTTCGAATTTGAACTTTGCTTGCACTTTTGGAAGGTTAAAAAGGCACCTAGGGGAGAGTTTTGACCATTTTTAGTTACCCCACTTGTTATACCATAGGGTAAGGGTCATTTTTCACCAAAGGATAACCCTTGGTTGACCAAATGACCCATCCAAAAGTTGGTTTCCCAAGATGGACGAGAATCAACTTTTGGGACCAAGCTTTGGATAGATCACCACCCACTTAGAAGGAAGTCCTCTTTCCACCTTTTTAGCTTACCATTGTAAGAGACCAAAATTGGAAACCTTGTAAGGGCCTTTGGGAAGACCACCCAATAGGAATGCAAGCCTTATCCATAGGAGAGTGTGTGGAGGCCTTTTTAGAGGGCCCTCTTCCTTTGGAAAAGGTTGACACCCACTCTCTAGATTTAGAGATTTTTGCCGAATTGGAGGACCTTGGATATTGGGAAAAGCTCATCTTCAACTATCTTCCTTTAGCATTGGATCAAGGTTGGTGCTTCACTTCTCTTAGTTGTTGAAGTTTTTCTTTCCTTTTCATGTTGAGAGAAAATGCTCTCTTGAATAATAGTTGTTGTATGGATAATGAAAATATGCACTTTTGTAGTGTTGTGTTGTGAATTTGTATGTTGTAGTAATGGAGTTATTTCTTTTTGATTCATGTTTTTATGTAGTGTTCTTCTTTGTAAGCTATGAGAAATCTTGAACTTGACATGTTCATGATTTTCATAGCATTGTGAATGTGAACTATTCTTGTTGCTCTTGAACTTTTCCTTTGTTTTCATGTGAATTGTAGTGTGTTGTGAGGGAGTTCTCAAGGCCACACTCGCCCTTGGGAGGGAAGAGTATCCTTGAGGGTGAAGGGCTTTGTTGGGACATCCAAGAGTGTAGAGTCTCTCCTTGGAATGGAGAGGGATGAACATAGAAGTATGGGCACCATGTAGCCATCTTTATTTACATTTTGTTGAATGGGGGTCATAAGGATTTCTTTTGTGGAGTTGTGTTGTAGAGAAGAAAATTTGATGAGGAAGCCAAGTGATGGCTTAGTTCCCATCAATAGATGTGGTTCTCCTCTTGGTTTAGTTCCACCTTCACCCAATGTGAGTTCATATGAGACTCTTTGTAACAAACTTGGGAGGGAGTTTTCATGTAGTTATGTCTTCATGTCCTTGTGTTGTGAGCTTGCTTGAGTGTTTCCCTTGTCTCTTGATGATTCCCCAAGCTCGGGGGTGGCTTCTTAGAAGCCTAGGTTGGGAGGTTAGCACTCCTTGGCCAATGCATTGTGTTTAAATTGCAGGATTTTGGAGCCCTTGAAGACTTCTTGGATGGAGTCGTAACTTGTGACATTGAGGATGTTTTCATGTTGGAGTTGGAACACCATTGTATTGTGGATAGTGTCATTGTATGGTCATCTTGTGACATCTTTGAATTAATGTATTTATAATGGAGTTGAAGCTCCAAGTTTATAGTTTGTAACAAAGTCTTATATTTGAAATATGTTGTTGTAACTCATTTTTGAGAAGGTATATTGTTTTTTTGTTTCCCTGAAAGATTCATGTCTCCTTATGAAAATAATGTAGGTAGCATAAAGAAATTGCTATTGGGATCATATTTTATTATTGATAGTACAACAAGAAATGAAAATTGTTATAAACTTAATTAGTTCTTGAGTTATTGAAATGGTTATTGAGAATATTATTGCTAGTGCTGTTGTAATTATTTTATGAAGAGTTCACTGATTTAGTAGTAAAGTTTCATTAGTAGATTATGTTGGTAGAATGTGCAAGTATAAACATGATATATAAATAAGAAAGTTGAAACAAAATTTTAAGTTGAAATGTTGATAGTTAAAACTTTGTGCTACAATTATAACTCAGATTCATGGCTTGTAGGAAACTAAATTCATTACCTCTCTACATCGAAAGAAAATAGTACTTATTTAAGAGGCTAGAGGCTCATTAAATCAAAAAAAGAATTGAAATGAGAAGATAGTATTAACAGCAAATAAAGGAGTGAAAATTACAAGCAATAAAGAAAAAAAAAAAAGAGACGTACAGGTCTCTTGAATTTGTATGGGAAAAATTCCCATACAAATTTCAATCACACAGTCAATATAAAATTCTTATATTTGCCACTTGTGTTTGAATAAAGATAAAATATAATCCCTTCAAAAAGCTACTCCTTTCTACATCTAAAACTAGACTTTAGGGGGCCCTCTTGGGAGTCCCCCATAAGAGATAAAAAAAATATATAATATACATCTAGCAAGCAAATTTTAAATTAATATATATTATAAATCAAAAAAATTCTCATTTCATACCCACGTTGGGAGATTTTTTGTTTGTACAAAACAAAAAAAATTTTAAAAAATAAAGTGGAATGAGAGGGGGACCCGTGGGCCCCACCTCCTTGGGACCACGCCCCTTTTTCTCCTCCCCATGCGCTGCCATGCGCAGGGTACTTCCTTGCGCATGACAGTAGGGAGGCCCCACTAGTCCCAAGGGGACTTTAACCCCTAGGGAGAAGGTGTATTTTTTTTTTAAGTTTGAACCTTTTTTTTTAATAGTTAATTTACTTATTAATAATAAATTCATTTTAGTCTAAATATTATTAATTTAGTTATTAATTAATATATATTATGTATTAATATATAATTATTAAATATAATATATATTATATTATATAATTGATATATATTATATTATATTATATATATATATATATTATATATATATATATTAATACATTATATATTAATTATTTAATAATTTAAATTTTTTTTATTTCATTAAAATAAATAAATGATGACATAAGTAAATATAATAATAAATTAATAAATTATAATTAATAATTAATTGAAATAATTAATTAATATATTAATTATTATATTATAGTTTATTAATTAATTAATATAATATAATTATTAATTAATTAATATATGTTCGGTAATATTCTTTTTTTTTCTCTCATATGAAATCTATATGATTATTAAATTAATGATTTTCAAATTTGTTCGTTCATTTAATTATCCAAAACCTCTTAATATTGGAATCTAATTAGTATCATAATTAAAGCAAAAGTATGATAATTTGACCTTTCTAAGATCGTAATTCTAGATGTAACTGGTAGGGTGAATTAATTGTGATTAGTTTAATTTTAATTAATTCTTAGTGGTAAAGGATCTCCCTAATGGAACAAGTTAGTGAATTGTTAATCTACCAGAAAACTTTAGATTAGCCTCGTAGACTTCACCAAATGTTAATCATGATCGATTCATCCTAACTCTTTCGAAAACTCAGTTACAACTTCCCTTCCTAATTTGGGATTCCTCATTAGAACTTTTAGTTAGTAACTTTTGGGAAAAAATGTTCGTAGGAGAAATTTTATTCAAACTCTTTTCTAATCCTTTGGCTATGTCATATGTAAACCCACTTCATAAAATTAATTAACATTTTAAAAAATAAATTTGGTGTGGTTTTAGGGTGTATTTTTATGGGTATGACAGTACCTAAGGAAAAGAAGGTGAAAATTGCAACCACAAAGTTGAAAAGTCATGCATCCTTATGGTGAGAACATTTGCAGCTAGATAGAAAAAGGAAAGGAAATGAAAAAATCAAGGTATGGAATAAAATGGTGAATAAATTGAAAGGAAAGTTTTTACCTTGTGATTATCAGATTAACCTAGTTAGGCGAATGCAAAGTTTGAAGCAGAAAGATAGCTTAGTAAAATAATATACTGAGGAATTCTATAGATTAGATATTAGATCTGGACATGATGAAGATGATGTGGAAAGAATTGATAGATACCTGAATGGTTTGAGAGTTTCCATCTAAGAAGAATTTAGTTTGGTGAAATTAGAAAACATTGAAGAGGCTTATCAATTTGCATTGAAAGCTGAGGAGAAATTGAACAAGAGACATGAGAAAAGACAAAGAGGTAGAGGTGGTTGATTCCCTAGAGGAAGAGGTGTATATTATGGTGAAAATAGTAGATCTGAACCTAAAAAGACAACTCTAGATAAAGGAATGACAAAGTGAAAAGGTGAAATTTCATCTAGAGGCAGAGGCAATAACTACCGAGGTGGATATAAAAGAGGTGGTTTCCAATGAACTTATTACAATTATGGAGAAGAAGGACATAGATCATTTTATTGTACACATGCAAGTAAGAAGTTCGATAATAGTAGAAATGATTTGGTGCAAGAAGAGTCACCGAATGAACCTAAGAAGGAAAATAACTTGATGGTAAGGAGAGCACTTTGGAGTGAAAGTAATAAGGAAGATCTGGTAAGGAAAAGGTTTTTCAAGATCAGATGTAGAGTTTTTGATGAATTTTAGAAGGTAATCATTGATAGTGCTATCTTGAAGAATCTGGAATCTAAGAAAATGGTCACAAAGTTGTGGTTGAAAAGGTTGGAACATCCAAAGCCCTATTAGATTTCATGGATCAAAGATGAGTATACACTCTTGGTAAGTGGACAATGTTATGTGAATTTGAAAATTGGAAAGTAATATGATAAGGTGTTGTATGATATCATGCCTATGGCTAGTTGTCATATTTTATTGGGTAGACCTTGGAAATATGATAGACATGCTATATATGATGGGAGATTACATAAATAAACTATTTGGGCTGAAGAGAGAAGACATATCTTGTTTCCTTTGATTGAAGAACCTTTTAGTAATGTTTTCACATCTATGAAAGTTTTCTTAGTGGAATGAAGAAAGTTTGTTAAGGATTTGAAGAAGAATGATGTATGTTTTTCTATGATTCCTAACAAACCGAGTAAGAAAATAGAGGATAGTATCCCTGAGGAGATTGATAAGTTACTCACCGAGTATAGTGAAATCATTTTTGATAATGTACCTAATTTTTTTCCATTGAAGAGAAGCATTGATCATTGTATGGATCTAATACCTACAAATAGTTTACTGAATAAGGCACCACATTAGTTGACACCTATCAAGAATCAGGAATTGAACCGATAGATTCAAGAATTGTTGTAGAAAGGTTTGGTCAGAGAAAGTTTGAGTCCTTGTGCAGTACCTATTGTATTGACACCTAAGAAGAATGATGAATGTGTATTGATTCCAGAGAAAATAACAAGATAAAAATTAAATATAGGTTTCCTATATAGAGAATGGATGACATAATGGACAGTTCGAATGGAGCAAAGAATTTTACCAAAATTGATTTGAAAAGTGGGTATCATCATATCAGAATTAGAGAAGGTGATGAGTGGAAGAATTCTTTCAAGACAAAAGAAGGTTTGTATGAGTGATTGGTTATGCCTTTTGGTTTAACTATTGCACAAAGTAATTTTATGAGATTGATGAATGATATTTTGAAGAAATTCATGGGTAAATTGTGATTGTATATCTTGATGATATTCTAATATTTAGTAAGACCATAGAAGAACATTTTTTGCATGTTAAGAAAGTATTTTAGAGATTGAAAGATGAAAATTTGTTGATAAATCTGAATAAGTGTTCATTCATGAAAGAGGAGATTGTGTATTTGGGATTTGTGATTTTAGCTGATGGTTTGAAAATAGATCCTGAGAAGGTTGAAGCTATTCTGAATTGGCCTACACTTGAGAATGCTAGTGAGATAAGATCATTTCATTGTTTGACAATTTTTTACTGAAAGTTCATTAGGAATTTTAGTTTAATATGTAATCCTATGACTGAGACTATGAGAGGAGATAAAAGATAATTCAAGTGGACACATTGAGCTAATAAAAGTTTTGAGACTTTAAAGAAGAAGGTTACTAAATTGCATGTTTTAGCATTGCCTGATTTCAATAAGGTATTTCAATTGGAATGTGATGCAAGTGGTAGTGCAATAGGAGCTATATTGAGTCAAGAAGGTAAACCTATTGCTTTGTTTAGTGAAAAGTTGAATGATGCAAAAAGGAAGTATTTTGTGTATGATCAAGAATTCTTTTCTATTGTTCAAGAACTGGAGAAATGGAGAGATTATTTGATATCGAGTGAATTTGTGTTGTATACTGATCATAAGGATTTAATGTATTTGGGTAGTCATAATAAGTTGAATCAGAGACATATGAAATGGATCAAGTATTTTTAGAGTTACACATTTGTGATAAAGCATAATAGTGGAGTCACTAACCGAGTTGCTGATGCATTAAGTAGAAGGAGATCTTTGATGACCGAGATGAAAATTAAAGTTCTTGGCTTTGATGACATGAGAGATTCTTATGATTTTGATCCTAATTTTTCTGAGCCATGGAGAAAGTGCAGAGCACCTATTCAAGATCAACTGAGTATAAAATGGGAAGAATATTTCATTCAAGAAGGTATGTTGTTTAAAGGTATTAAGTTGTGTATACTGAGAGGACCAATGAGAACTAATTTGATAAAGGAGAAACATAGTAGCAGTTTGGCTGGACATTATCCTATTGATAAAAAATTGAATTTTCTTAAGGAGAAATACTTTTGGCCATAGTTACACAAAGATGTTCAGAAATTTGTGAAAAATTATGGAATTTTTGAAGTTGCAAAAGGAGTAAGTCAAAATACTAGATTCTATACACTAATTTTTGTTCCTTAGAAACCTTGGATTGACATCACTATGGATTTTGTTCCTTGCTGACTGAAGATAGTAACAGGTAATGATTATATATTTGTTGTTGGGGATAGATTTTCTAAAATGACACATTTTATACCTTGTAGAAAGACATCAAATGTAGTACATATAGCAGATATTTTCTTTAAGGAAATTGTCAGATTGCATGGATTACCGAGGAGTATTATCTCCGACTGAGATAGTAAATTTGTTGGATACTCTTGGAAGACCCTTTGGAGAAAATTTGGCACCGAGTTGAAATATAGTTCTAAATATCACCCACAAACTGATGGACAGACATAATTTGTGAATAGAAGTTTGGGAAATCTTTTGAGATGTTTAGTTGGAGACACACCAAGTAAGTGGGATTCTATGTGGACACAAGCAAAGTTTGCATACACTAATTTAGTGAATAGTAGTACTGGAAAAACACCTTTTGAGATTGTAAATGGTATACAACCAAGAGGTATATTTGATTTGAGGGATATTGTTGATGAAAGAAAGAGGAGTGTTGAAGGAGTGAAGTATGCTAAGTACATGAAGACATTGCATGAAGATGTGAAACATAAGCTGGAAGTAAGTAATCAAAAATACAAATCAAGAAGACATAAGACTTTTGTAGTTGGTGATGAAGTAATGGTTCATTTGAAGAAAGGTTGATTTCTTGTTGGAACATATGGGAAGCTAAAAATGAAGAAGTTTGGACCTTACAAGATACTGAAGAAATTTGACAGTGGAAATGCATATGAGATTGAGTTACCTAATGACATGGATATAATATCTATATTCAACATTATTGATTTGTATGAGTATCATGAACTTGATGACGACATGACAATACTCATTCATTATCCTAAGAAATAGATGGAAGAAGTTGAGTAGATTTTGGAGCAAGGAATTGGCAGAAGTACAAGAGGAAAACAATATATGGAATATTTAGTAAAGTGGAAGAATAGACTAATTGAAGAAAGTGCATGGATTTCATAATCTAAGTTGGATGCAGCTCAAATCATAGCTATTTCATGATTCAGAGAATCATTTCAAACAATCCCAGGTGTTTGATATAGGAGCATCTCAGGTCCTTGGCAATCCTGTGTCACCAAAAAAGATGTTTGTAGCATTCTGTGTTTCTCGATTCCTTCTTTGAAAGAGTTGCTTCGACGTTGCTCAGTTTCCTTTGTTCACCAACATTGGTTGGTTATCTCTCTTTCACTCAGTGAATTACCCTAGCGCTCGGTGATGCTTGTCTGGTGCTTAGTGTCCTTGCTTATGGAGTTGTTTATTTTGGATTTCTGTTGAGGCCAACTTATGCATTTATTTTGGGTCACAGATTTAATGTTGGTACCTATCATAGGGAAGCATGTGGACCTAGATCTGGTCATCTCTTTTGTTAATGGTGGATCTAAAGGTTGACTTTTTCAGTAGACTCTTGTATAAATGTAATTGTTTGTTTAGAGTTTAGGGAGAATTTTTGGGGATAGAAGATAGAAGTTAGAAAATTAGAGATTGTTGGTAGATCCTTGCATGTTGGAGGACTTTTGTACTTGATTGTAATAGCTAGCCTAAACTGGGAAGGCCTTACAGCCTGACATGTATGAAACAAATTGAAGTAAATATATAAAAGATCTCTACATTCTCTCTCTTGTTGTGTTGTTGCTTCTGCATGTTGTCTCTACAAGGTGGATCTGGTTAGGGTGTGCCTTTGGCCCCTCTCCCCATCCTGCCTTGCATCAAATATTTTCCATATATGTGAGATGAGCTTCAAGAATTGATAGCTCAGGAGTGATTAAACTCTTTAGCAATCCAAACCTTGTCACTACTCTTCCTTTCTCTATATCCAAAACATTGACTTTGTCTAGGATCTTTGATGTCTTCTTATCCATTTCTAATAGAGTTTTTGAATAGGTCTCACAGCCATCCATCATGCTATCCAACGTAGCCCTATCCTAGGCTATGATGTCCTCAATGTTATTTATGTGTCTAATGGGATTAATGCAATAACTGTAGAGTTTTCTTCCTTGTGCAATAAAAATTTTGGCCTTAATTGTAGTTTCTTTAAAAATACCCAAGTCCCATGAGATGGACTAGAAAACTTCCTTAAACTTCTTTTCTAGGTATCTCTTCTCAACCTTATCTTCTACGATCTTCAAAATTGACTCATAATGGATGTCAAAGTTGTCTAGTGCCATGTTTAGGTTCTCTACATCATCCTTTCCTTGAAATGTAAGAGGTGTAGGGAGTATTTTATTCATAGTTTCTACTGCCCTAGTGATCACCTTGACCTTCTTATCTCCTTTTTGTTTAGACCTCTCCTTTTCATTGGAAAATGCCATGAAGGATAATCTCATGACTTCATCCTCATCCATACTCTCCACATCAGTGCTCACCGGTTTGGCCATATATGCCAACAATAGGGTGAAGGAGGTGTCAGGTTCTTGTTTAAGATCAACTCTTAGCTCTTCTTCTTTTTCTTCTCTTATCTCTTCTTTATATCCTTCCTCTTTTTTTTTTTCCATTTCTTGTTCTTTCTCTTCCTATTTTTCTTCTATTTGTTCTTCCTCTTTATATCCTTCCTCTTCTACTCTCATCACACTATCCATATTTCCTTGAAACAGATCATTTACATCAAGTGAGGTGTCATATTTTATAGGCAAACTAGAAACAAATAAGTTTGGTTGCTTGTCAATTTTGCTTGCTTCTATGCTCTTCTCATCTATCTTAGAGATTTCTCCCATACCCAAAGGTGTAGGCTTGGTGGATTTGGGAGGTGAAGTCTTTGCAGGCATGTCATTCATAATAATTTTATCCAACAGATTTTGTGTGTATTTAATTACCTCATCATATTTTCTTGCCATTATCTTTACAGGTCTAGCCTTAGTCCTTAGTAGGGGTTTCAACTCTTTAATTATTCTCTCCCTTTCTTGTACATAAACTACATGTAACATATCTTCAATAGCCTTATTTCTTATTGTTTCTTCCTCTAATTGTGCTAGTTGTTTTCTAATTTCCAACTTGCTATATAGGTCTTTTGGTATACTTCCTTCTATTTCCAGTAGATTCTTTTTATAAATTAGTATGTTCTCAATCACTATGTCCTCTATCACTAACTAATTTTTAGAGTCATACCTCTCATAGTACATGTTTAGTGTTTTCAAGTTTCCATCTATTATTATTCTTTTTTGTACCATTTTTATTTTTGGTTTCCACAAATTCTTTGTTTTCTTTTGTTCTGCCCTTTCTTCTTTCTTCTTAGTTACATTGTACTATTTCTTCTTTGTTTATACTTTGAACTTTTGCCTCTAAGGGCTAATAGGTTATTTTGATCTTGTAGATCTCCTACGAGTGTTCATAAGTACATCTTCTTTTGCTATTTTCTCAAGGGTGATTGATAAATCAATTACATCAGAAGATCTACTTGCTATCTTTTCTGCTTTAGAAGGAGGAGGTGCTTCAATCCTCATGCTAGAAGATCCTTTTGTCATGTTAGTTCTTTCTTCCTTTAGATTTTCCTTTGTGATCCTAGCCTTCACTTCTATTTCATCTACCATATTCTCTATTGATGCAAGAGCATCTTGGGTGTAAGAGAAATCTTGCATCACCCAAAAATATTTCTCGTTTCTTTTCAATAAGGGCTATTTTGTGTAGGGCTTCTATTTATGGAAACTTTCTATTTTTAGTAAGTTGTTCGTACGATCTTAGAATGTTCTGATTTCACATTTGGAGGTTTTTCTTAGTCATATCAGCCTGCCAGTAAAGTTTCATTGCTAGATCAAGTCTAGTTTTGAAGATATTGCAGATTTTCGGTATTGGCAACAGGGTACAAAAACTTTGAACTCAATTTTGAAGTCTTTAGAGGCCCCAGATGAGGTCAAAATTTTGGCTAAATGAAGCTTGCTATATTCAAACATTGTAGAGCTCCTCGTGCCCTTTCTGAATTGGGGCCATAATAGTCAATCAGAGCAACTGGTGATGACTTATGGTCTCTGGAAGTCGGGCCACTTGAAATGGCAGAAAATATTTTTTCTTCAAAAATTTTGTTCAAGTTTTGAAAGTTATTTTGAGCTGACTATGATGTAATAAAATGAAAAATAAAATAATTCTAAGTTTGGTCAGCCTTAGGGCTAAATTTTTGGAACCTTCTCGAGTGGTGGAAATTGTCTATATAAAGAAGGCCCGTAGTGTTGTCTTAGGCAGTTCGGGACAGTTCTAGGTAGTAGATCTAGGTAATAATTTGAGGCTTTGTCCTATAGAATATTGTAAGGGAATGCCCATGTGGCTTTGCATATTGTAATTCTAAAAGTTTGTAATTCCACATTTGCGGAGATAATAAGAAGCCCATTTTCTATTCTTGCATATTTCTTTTGTTTCTCTGTTTCTATTATGTGTTTGTGGTATTAAGGGGAGCACCATTCATCATCTATCTTCCTCTTTCATGTTCTTTTATCATGTTCTTCTCTAACCTTTGCTGACTTTTTCTCATTGGTTCACCATATTTCTTCAGATGTATCTATTTTAGAGGCTACTACATGTTCAATCTGCATTATAAGAACCTCAGAACTAACCCCATACCCCATAGGGTAGCATGATTTCTTCCTAGGCTCAATTGATTCAAAGCATACAGAATCTATTTCAACCATGAAATAGATTATGTTCTTGTATCTCTCAACTAACTTCTCATGAATCTTGTGTCTCTCCTTCATTTGCCTTTGAAGGATGCTAATCATAGAAAATAATTCACCATCTACCCAGTCTTTATTCTACCTCTGGTAGCTTTCTGATATCTGTATACTAGTAGGTATGTTGTCCTTCCATGTTCTAGGGCACATTCTCATAAATTTGTGCATAATATGAATGTACATGTGAACCAAGAGTGAACCAAATCTGAATGCTTTTGACTTATCCTTCTTGACAATCCTCACATTCTCTAAGAATTTTTGTGCTAGGATCTCACATAGGTTGTATCTGGTATTTTCCCTTACCATTTTGTAAGCCATCATGATTACCCCTGCTAATATAGAGTAAGGTCTGCTACTATAATATAACTTATGTCCTAGTAGCAATGCTACTTGTATCACATCTTGTTGAAATATATCATTAACAGTCATATCTCGCTTGTCCCATTTGGAATGTGTTAGGTTTTCTACTTGTTTCTTGATGTTTTTCTCTACCACATGGAAGGCTCTAGTATTGTCCAATCCAGTTATTTCATGAATTTGCTGGCTACATATCTTTATAGGCTACTATTCTATCTAGATGAATTAATCATGAATTCTTCTTAGTGTGATCTTAAACCATTCAGTCTTGTAGAATTTATTTAGGAGAGTTAGCTTTATGATTGATTGGTCTTCTAGGTGTTTGAACTCTTCCTTTATTTTCCCATTTGATTCTATCATCTCATCTATCTCCCTATAGATTTCTACATCCCCTATAGTCTCATACTTACAATGAATGTAAGTGCTAATGTCTTCTACGTGAAGGACATCATATGGGGTTTGCAAAAATGCTCCTTCAGGATCATCCTCAAAAGACTTAAAAGGGTGTCTTTTGAAATTATAGCTTGGCCTATCAATAACATCATAGATTACAGGTGCATCCATAGATTCTTGATAGAGTATATGATCTAAATACCTTTAATACGCCAAATTATAGGAATTTTTCTTCGATTGTTCCTCCAATGTGGTTGCTAGGTGGATGATGTGATTCTTAACTCCGATCTCCTTGGTCGCTGATTATCAAATGATGAAGAAATGATATGCTTCTAGGTATTTTATCCATCGATGGTTGAGTAAATGCATTTATCATAGTTAGCTCAACTTCACACACTGTCCAGTCAAAAACAAATTTCCCACTCATAGGATATGAATCTCCAAATACTATGATCATTGATGTAGACTCTATAATGTCTATATACACCATATTTAATATTGCATGAGCTTATTACACATAATTAGGGGCTGGATATAATTTTTTATCTACATCCAATTCTCCCCCTAAGGCCATGCTCAACCTTTTAGGTTGATGTAGCAATGTTAACATCATACAAATACATAGTAGCATCTACTGTCTCTCCCTGAACCAATTCCTTATTGAAATCTTTTACCTTCCATATCTTCCCATCATCTTTATCTGTTGGTTTGCTGAAATGGTTCTTGAATTCATCTATGTATTCACCAAGAATTTTACTACTATCCCCAATTTTCTTCTTTATAACCATAGGTGGTGGTCCTCTTCTATTTTCCATTCCATTATACATGAAAATTTTTTCTATGTGACCTAAGTTGTTGCATTTGAAACATGTAGGTGGTCTTCTATCCTGATTCACCTACAACTTACAATACGTTGTAGTATGCCCAAGGTTATTTTATTTGTAGCATGTGATATTTTCTATTGATTCTTATCTTATGTAATCTTGCCTTCTTCTTGGCTGATCAGGTTTTCTACATTCTACTTTCTTATGTCCATACACATAAAATTTATAACAATAACTAGTAAAGGGTTTGAAAGGACCTTTACCTCTATAATCTCTTTTCATATGTCCAAGTTTGTTGCATACAAAGCATCTACCTCTGAAAGGTTTGATCTAAACTTTAGGCTCTTCAAAAGTGGATCTCTCTTTAGTCTTCACTTCATGTGAGTCTTCATGAGTTTTAGAACATTCTCCTCCATTGTATCCAATTCCATTCATGTCTCCTTTAGCTTTCTATCTTTCTCTTTGTTCATCAATTTTATCACTACTCATGTGTAACTTGGATTGAGTGAGTTCACCTTTAATGATCTGAATGTATTTCTCCAATTCCAATGATTTTTCCTTGTAGTGATCAAGCTCTATCTGTATCTCTCCTATCATTATGCTTTCTTCTTTTAGAGTCTCTTCAACTTTGTATCTTGCATCCTTTTCATGTTGAATCTCTTTAATCATCAGAATATTAATTTGTTCTTTTTCTTGCTCCAATTTCTTTACTTGGTCTGATGTATCATTTTATGAATCCTCCTTGATCTTTTCCTTTAGGTCTTATCTTTAATTTCTTGAAAGTTCAAGCTATTCATTTAGTTTCTTGATGAAACCTTCTACTCTTCTTAATTTGAATTTCAAATCACCATTCTCATCCTTTTCTTTGTCTAGGTCCCCAAGTTGTTCTTCAAAGTTCTCTTTCAAACTTTTTGAATCCATTCTAATCTCCCTTAAGATGTTAAGCTTTCTCTCTAAGGGCCATTAGCTCTGATACCAATTGTTAGGATTAAGTAATACTGAGAGGGGGTGAATCAATATTATAAAACTTCAATTTAAACCTAAGCCAATTGAAAATAAACCATATGAATTTTGAAATGAAAAGAATGTACACACATAACACATAACTCATAACAACATTATTTGTTTTCAAGGAAACCCTGGCCAAGGAAAACTTGAGTGGGGATGGCACCCACAACTATGCACTAAAATATAGAATTCTTCTTAGGAGATCTAGCCTTGTTAGGAGATGAGTATTACATAGTACATTTCCTCATTAGATGAATGTCAACCCTATTAAAGGTATACAAAAACCTTGTTAAAGGTATAGTGAGATTACAACTCTTACAATCAATATTTCATATACAAAAGTGTACTTCAAGAGTGAACAATACAAGCATCTACTATGCTTTGATAGTTCCAGTTATATCTCTCAATAGTCTTTGTCAATATCTAATCTCGCATTTGCTACCAACCATTACTAATATCAAAAATTCACATCTGTATCTCATACATATGTTCCACACTTATTGCTTCCACAAAACAGTCTTTACTTATATTTATTATGTCATCCAGTCTCATCTCAAATACAATACAAAATATAATAATTACTTATGAAAATAATAAATACTAAGTTGGTGATCTTATATTACCAAAGTATCAGAAATATAAAATCTTCATTTGACTTAGCACATCTCCATTCCATCTAGCATTACCTTAATTTTTGCAACTATTCATATGCCATGTTTCACGGTTCCTCTATCTTCGCATGCCTTGATATCACTGTAACTTTCTGATATCAATACCAAAACACATGCGACCATAATTAAAGGTCATACATATCCCAAAATGTCTTCCTCTAATTTTTCAAGCCATAACATAACATATACTAACTTCGCTGATCAAATCAATACTGCAGTATACTATAAATCTGACTCTGTACTTAGTCATTTTCATGATTGTGTCTCTGATGAAGGGTCCTCCCCTTAATACCACAAACACATAATAGAAACAGAGAAACAACAACAATTTACAAGAACAACAAATGGGCTTCTTATTATCTCCACAAATGTGGAATTACAAATTTTCAAAATTACAATATGCAAAGCCACATTGGCATTCCCCTTACAATATTCTATAGGACAAAGCCTCGAATTATTACCTAGATCTACTATGAAAAACTCCCTAGACAACACTACAGGCCTTCTTTATATAGGCAATTTCCACCACTCGAGAAGGTTCCAGAAATTTAGCCTTTAAGGCCAACAAAACTTAGAATTATTTTATTTTTCAATTTATTACATCAAAGTCGGCTCAAAATAACTTTTGAAACCCAAACATAAATTTTGAAGGAAATTTATTTTCTACCATTTCAGGTGGCCCAACTTCCGGAGACCATAAGTCATCACTTGTTAATATGATTGACTATTATGACCCCATTTCGAAAAGGTCATGAAATGCTCTACAACCCTTGATAAGAAAGCTTCATTCAATCAAAGTTTTGACCTCATCTGGGGCCTCTAAAGCCTTAAAAATTGAGTTCAAAGTTTCTATACCCTATTTACAATACCAAAAATTTTCAATATCTTCAAAACTAGACTTGATCTGGCAATGAAACTTTACTGGCAGGCTGATACGACCAAAATGAACCTCCACCTTTGAAATCAGAACATTTTGAGATCATATGACGAACTTACTAAAAATAATAAGTTTCCATAAATAGCAGCTCGACACAAGATAGCCCTTATTGAAAAACATATAAATTTTTTTTTGGGTGATGCAAGATTGCTCTTACACCTAGGATGCTCCTGCATCAGTCTCGAACACTTATACTTACTCCATGCGATCACTATAACATGTGTGGTTCCATAAATGACAACCATCAAGTGATCCATAGTGCTCTCAAAATATCACTTGCCAATAGAACCACCCTTATGAATATCTTCATCTCAATATGTTCATCCTCTAGCTATCAATTTCAATTAGGGTAGGGAAGTGAAGAATTACAAATTTTGTATATTTTGTGGAAAAATATTTCCATGGTAATGATAGGTTGATAAATATGAATGAATTAAAGGGGACATAGAAGTTTTAAAATGATCCTATATATTAATTTTCTAATCTGTTGGAGGCTTAAAAACTAATTACTAACAATAAAAATATTTTCTTAAGATTCAAAAATCATTTGACAACCCCTTGAATGCACTCTACGATGATTTTCCAATTCATTTGTCTTCTCATATTCTACTTCCCAAGATCCTCCCATTATGTATCCCCATTAGAGATGTTAAAATTATATCAATCCCCAATATCCCATTCACCTTAGACTACAAATAATTTTCATGGTTCCCTCTTGTAGACTCCTATGTGCAATCCAAGGAAACTATTCCAATCAAAAGGTTTTCCACAAGGATCTCCTATCTCTCCTCCTCTTTTCAAAGAAGGGGAATATTTTTTCTCTGAATCTAGGGTGGTATTTGTAGATAAATCTTGTCAATCCCGACTTATATTAGGTAGATTTCTTGACTCGAAGTTAATTTTTTATTGTGTTTCCAAAAAAATGTCTTTCAATTTAACCAAAGAGGATTTTAATAAATTCCCTTCATTAGAGGAATATGAAAGAATGGTTAAATCTCTTCTCCTTCAAGTAGCAAAAGAAAAAAATTCATAAATTTGTAAGGGAAAATTTAATCTTTCTGAGCCTGACTCTTGTCCAATGTAGAATCAATCCAAGTCAACACTATCTTGTTGAATAAGCTAAATAACTAATGGGGGAGGGGGTGAATCAGTTATTCCTAAACACTTAATAAAAGTTTTAGTATGTTGGTAAATAGACAAACCATACAAATAATGATAACTATTATATCAATATTAATATTTATTCTACTGGTAACCACATCCAATAATCATAATAGATGTAAACATGAAAGCATAGGAACAACAATGCAAAGAACACTAGAATTTACATGGAAAACCAAACATGGAAAAACCATAGAGAAGCTAATCGTCATGAAACGAAAACACTAGTTAAGGTGACACCAGTTAAGGTAATTTTTACAAAGTCTCCTTATCATTTTTCTCACCATTTTTGGATCAGTGATAGTTGGGATCACTACCATGAAATATCAATAGGCTCACTGCTAGAATATAAGAAATGAGATTGAATCCACCAATGATGTCAGAGTCATTAATGCTCTATGATACATGAATTTTCTATCATTCTTGTATAGATTGCATTAAAATTAGAAACATATAAATGTATTGTAATCATATTAGAAATCACTTCACATAAAAAGTATCACACAAGATAAAAACCTCACTCTTCTTAAACTTCTTGTTGCCATTAACAAAGTTGGCCTAAACCAATTTGAAATAGGTCACACCAAAATTTTCCCACAATGGTAAGGAATGAAATGTGGACCACCTCACTCAATACATCATGCCTCAAGCATATCAATACACTACATCAACTCCAAATCTCTTGGTACCAACTATTATGATCAACACGTTACAAGCTAGTTGTTGGGAACAAAACATAGTGAAAACATTCCAAATAGGACCAGACCAAAATAATCAATCTACCTTATGTTGCAGATGAAATATAACCACCACTAAAAATGATAAGGAAAAACATTTAAATAACATCCTTCTATGAACACCTCTACCAATACATCAAGGATATCTATACACATCAAGTAATACAATGAAGTAAAAAATATGCATAGGATATGTTGACATAAATGAAAACAACATAAATAAAATCAACTTCACATTCTAACAATCTACCCATTTGTGATTGTTGACAACATTCATCAGTAATAAAAGGAAAAAGATATCAACATCAAAGCTCTTTGTTCTTTTGTTCTTTTCCCCCTTTGATATCAATAATAAAGAGCCAAACCTCCCCATTACCAACTCAGTCTTCTCCTCCTAAGAGGAAGATGCCAACCATTGGTCTAGAAAGCGATAAGAATGCAATTTGATGGACCAATGCGCATACAAGTGCACTTATTAAACAATAGGAAGGGGTAGAATATTTCCCAGCTTCCCCCTGAGATACTCAAAAGTATCCTTAGACAAAGGTATTGTAAACATTTCTATTATATGCTCCTTTATAGGCATATACTCAAGCTTCACTTCACCTTCTAACACCTTCTCTCTCAATAAGTGATATTTGATAGATATATGCTTCATTTTGGAATGTTGTCTTGGATTCTTTGAGATATTTATAGCATTGGTATTATGACACATAATTAAAATTTTCTCATCAAAAGGTACACCTATATCCTTCAAAGGTTTTTTCATCAATAATACTTGAGTACAACATGAAGATTATACAATGTATTATGATTCAACAGTTGATAAAGTTACAAAATGCTATTTCTTGCTTAACCAAGCATTTAACTAGGAGCCAATAAAGAAAGTTCCACCACTAGTACTTCTTTGGTTATCCAAACAACCTCCCCAATCTGTCTTTGTATAAGATGTTAGTGTGAAATATAAAAATTTTGGATACCATAAACCAAACATTTCTATTCCTTCAAATGTCTAAGAAATTCCCTTCACTATCATAACATGTGACTCTTTTGGTTCTTTTTGAAATGGTGTTGCTAAAAATATTGTATACATGATATATGGTCTACTATAAGTCATGTACAATAATCCTACAATAATTAATCTATACTTACTTCCATCTATGTCTAGTGAATTATTCTCCTAAGTCAACTTATGCTCGAGTTCAATAGGGGTAGAAATTGGTTTATAATTATCCAAGCCAAACTTATTCAACAATTCCTTGACATACTTGGATTGAGAAATGAAAACACCTTTACTATTATGATTTTACTTTAAATCCAAGAAATAAATTCAACTCACCAATGATTGACATCTAAAACTCTTTCTACATTTCCTTTGCAAATCTTCTGCATGATTCATCTTTTTCTTTGAAAATAACATCATCTAATATACACAACAATAATTAGAATGTGATCTAAATAAATCTTGTTATACAATTTACTATCTATAGAACCTTTCTAAAATCCTTGACAAACTAGGTACTTTTACAACCTTCCATACAAAGATCTTGGTTCCTGCTTCAAGCCATCTAGAATGCCTTCTTTAATATGCATATTGCATATGGATCCTTTTCTGAATTGAAACCTTTTGATTTCTCAATGAAAACCTCTTCCTTCAGATCACCATTGAAAATTGATGACTTGACATCCATCTGATAAGATTTAAAATCTTTGTATACTATAAAAGCCAAAAATATCTGGAACACCTCCATCTAGGAAACAAGGGGCATAGGTCTTATCAAAGTCAATTCCTTCAATTTCAATTTAACCTTTAAATACTAGTCTTTCCTTGTTCCTTATTACCTTACCACTCTCATCCAACTTATTTTGGTAAACCCATTATGTACCAATCACATTCTTATTTGTTGGTCTCGAGACGAGTTCCTAGGTCTGATTCTTCTCAATCTAATAAATCTCTTCCCTCATTGCCTTAACACAATTCTAATCATTACACACTTCTTCTACCAATCTAGGCTCAACTTTTGAAAGTAAACATAACAAAGCATGATCCTATGTTTCTATAATTCTAGTAGAAAATCCTCAACTTTTATCACCAAGAATCTAATTCTTAGAATGATTTTTCTATACATACCTTTTTTTCTTTGTTCTAGATGCTAGAACCTACACTATCTCTTCTTCCCTTTTGTCTTCTTTTCCTTTATCCTTTGTATATGATTAATATTTAATGTGTTTCTTAGGAATCCTCTTAAAATCCTCAACAACCTTCTCATTCACACTTTCAATTATCTTATTTAGTCTCTTGTTGTAATACCACTAGGTCTTTGTTGTTATAGAATATCCCAAAAATATGCCTTCATCCGCTCTGTTGTCATATTTCCCAAGATTATCTTCATCTTTCTAGTCGTAACATCTTCTTCCAAATATTTTGAAATATGTAATAGTATGTTCTCTTCCATGCCATAACTCATATGATTTCTTCCCATATTTCTTCTAGTAAAAAGCAATGTTCAATGTGTATATAGCAGTATGTGATGCTTCTCTCTAGTAAACTTCTATAGTAAAATTGTTTCCTTCAACATAGTCCGTATTTCTTCCTTAATTTTTTGATTCACCCTTTCCATTACACCATTCTTTTGTGGTGTTCTAGACACTAAAAAATATCTCTTAATACCATGTCTCTCATAGAAACGTTCAAACTCTTCAGAAGTAAATTCTCCTCCTTTGTCAAATCTCAAACATTTAATCTTTCTACCACATTTATTCTCAACTCTAGCCTTAAATATCTTAAACTTATGAAATGCCTCTAATTTTTATCTAAGAAATGCAACCCAAGTAAACCTTGAATAATCATCAATAAAGAGTATGAAATATTTCTCACCTTGTAAACTAGTGTTCACTAGCTCCAGTAAGCCAGTAGATGAGTGATCCTTTTATTTGAATGATTGTCTCCTAAATTTTCCTTACTTACATCCCTTGCAAATAACATTGTCTAGTTCATGTAATCTAGGTAAGCCTCTTATTTCCAATGATGATCTAATTCTTACCAAATTTTCAAAATTGATGTGGCACATTCTTGGATTCCAAAGCCAACTATCAATGGTCTGAGATAGTAAACAACATCCTTATGAATCCCTTTCAAGTTGGTACATATTACTTTTCTATCTTTTTCCAACTACAATCACATCTCCAAATATCTTCTTAATCTCACATCCTTCTTTCTTGAATACAACATCATTGCCATTTTCACACATTTTTTCAACACTCAATAGATTCTAATATAAATCCTTCACATAATAGACATTGTCAATATTATCATTTCCATCAAAAGTAATAGAGCTTGTCTCAACAATATAAGCTACCTTATTATCACCAAATCTAACAAGACAACCATAATATTGTTCAAGTGACACAAACTTACTTTAATTTGTATCCATATGATGTGAACAACCACTATCAATCAATAGTTCATTTTTGTCCCTTCTAACATAAAAATAAGTTTCAACATCATCATCAAATTTAGCACACATGTTAGAGATATGAATTTCTAGTTTCTTATCTTCTTCAAAATAAAATAAACAATATTATTCTTCTTCTTTTGACTCATCATATAAAATATTAGCCTCTTGATTTACATAATAAACCTTCTTCTTGATCTTCTTAAACTTTTTTCTAGGACCTTTCTATGGACATATTGTACCCAAATGACCAATTTTTCTACATCTAAAGCAATGTAGAGGTAACACACCTTTTTACAAGTGTCAGTACCTTTCTTTAGTATCCTTTTAAATTTCAAAGTCAAATTATTCTTCATTGTCACCATCAGGATCTTCTTCTGATGTAGTTTCCTTGAATACCATTTTGGATCTACTCTTTTGTTTCCTAGTTCCTCAACTCAAATGAGATCAAAGTTCCAAAAAGAAATTCTTTAGCAAACTTCATAGGATCATAAACCTCCTAAAGTACCAAGATATTTTAATTGTAGCTATCCAGTAATTTTATCAAAATATTTTCCATAAAATACTCATCTGTAATCCCACCTACTTCATCATTGACTTCATTAATTGCATTCTAAACTCTCATAAAGAAGCTCCTAATGTGTTCACCTTCTTCCATTCTTATATTCTTATAGTGACATTTAGCTATTAGTTTCTTAGATAACTTAACCCTATCATTTCTTTCATAAATCTCTTTCAAATTTTTTCAAACATCATAAGAAGTCTTCAAATAAATGACTTTTGATAATTTAGTCTTTAATAAAGCACTAGTAATAACATAGCTCACTTTTTCATTCTCCTCAAACAATATGATTTCATCTAGAGACTTAAGACCATTGTAAGGGAACACATACTTTGACTCCACATGCTTCCAAGTATTGTAACCAATTATAATCAAATATCCTCTCATCTACTCTTTCCACGAACTATAGTATGAACCATCATAAGTAGGAATGTACAATTTATGCACCATCTTATCTACCTCAAATAGTTAAGCTCTATATCGAGGAAAGAATCTCTGATACCAATTTTTCAATAGGCTCAATAACTAAGAAAGTGGGGGGAGGGGGGTCATGTGAATTAGTTATTACCAAACACTTAATTAAATGTTCACTCTATCAGCAAACACACAAACCATATGAATGATGATAATTATTATATCAATATTAACTTATATTCTACTAGTAACCACATCAAACAATTATAACATATGTAAACATGAAAGAAAAGGAACACCAAACCAAAGAACACCAAAATTTATGTGGAAACCAAGAATGAGAAAAACCATGGAGAAGCTAATTCTCATGAAATGATAACACCACTTAAGGTGATACCAGTTAAGGTGATTTTTACAAAGGCTCGATGTTGTTTTTCTCATTTTTGATTGAGCTCAATTCCCTTAAATATGAATAGGTTCACTGGAAATACAAAATTGGTTGAATATGAGAAATGAGATTGCATACACCACTGAGATCACAGTCACCAATATTCTTCCATAAATGCATGATATAGTAATCTTATATTGATTGCATCCACACATGATAATTAAAACAAAGATCTCTTGTAATCATATTAGCAATCACTTTACATACAAGAATAATGCAAGGGTATCTACAGGATCATGGTATGCCAAACTAGGCCCTTAAGTGGCAATGAAAATTCAGAAAATCAGGTTTAGGCAAGTTGACATAAAAATTTGAACAAGTTATAAATATTATATCAAAAATATGCAAGAAGAGAATTTGTAGAAAATTGAATTTAGTTTCTAAGATACTAGGCCTTTTTTGAAAAATAATTATTCTATATGTTAAAATTTTTTAATTTCAATGTAGTAGTACGAAAATTTCAGCAAAAAAATAAGAAGTAGGTGTATGTCTGACCACCTTAAACACAATAGAATGATAATATTTTTTACAAGATTCTAGATATAAGTAGTAGACTCATGTCCAGATGTGACACATATTTTTTTGTAATTTTTTTCCAAGTAAATAATTAATTATGATTTTTCTTCTACAACTTTTGCAGAATACAAAAACTCTTGTGTTTGACAACATTAACTTAGTCTAAACTTTATCAAATTGAAAAAAAAATTTATTTTTCTTGTAGTAAGAAAACCATAGAATGTGACACATTTTTTTGATTTCTAAAATGTTATACAGTTTGAAAGTTATAGCTATTTTTCAATAAGCCTATCGATCAGGACTAAAAAGATAACAAGTAGGTGCACGTCTGATGACATTAAACAAAATTAAAGGATAATATTTTTTTATAAAACTCTAGATAAAAGTAGTAGACTCATATCCAGATCTGATGTATATTTTTTTATATTTTTTTCTAAGTAAATAATTAATCATGATTTTTCTGCTACAAATTTTCTTGAATAGAAAAACTCTCATGTCTGACCACCTTAACTTAGTCTAAAATTCATCAAGTTGAAATAATTGTTTATTATTATTGTATTAAGTGAATCATAGAATGTGATGTATATTTTAGATTTCAAAAATGTTATATTGTTTGAAAGTTATAGTTATTTTTCAGAGTCTATCAATCAGGACTTCTTTTTCACATCGCCACTTTTTGGCATACCATGATCCTGGACATACCCACAAGCCACTTACAAATAACTAAAATCCTCACTCTTCTTATACTGCTTGATACCATTAATCAAGTTAGCCTAAATTTATTTGAAATAGGTCACACCAAAACATTCTAGTGGTGTTAAGGAATCGAATATGGACCACCTCCCTCAATAGAGCATGCCTCAAGAATATCAACATAATACATCAACTCAAAATATTTTGGTACCAATGAATATGATAAACATGTTACACATTAGCTATTGGGATTGAAAAATAAAAATTATGCACCAAATTGGACTGAACCAAAATAATCAATCTACCATATGTTGTATACGAAATAGAACTACCACTGGAAAGGATAAGGAAAAATATTTAAAGCGCATCTTTTAGTGAACAAATCTACTGATACACCAAGCATATCGATACACATCAACTGATACAATCAAATCATAAATTTGTATAGGATATGTTGATATAAATGACAACTGTTAATGACAAAAACATGAATATCTATTCCCAGATGATGTTCATATCTTAGACTCAATAAAAAAATTGCATGAGATCTACTCATTCTTCAAAGAAGGATAGTGGATGCCCCCTCAAAGTAAAAAATAAAAGGAATAAATTATTGTTGGTATTCAAACTAGTCTCAACTTCTCCATTAAATCATGTAAATCAAAAGAATTGGTAGAACAATCCTTATTATAAATAAATGTTCAAAGTTAAGGAGAGCTAGTCACTCTCCAAACACACTATGAAGATCTTATCCTCGAATGTTAGGGGTATTAGTACCCTAAATAGAAAGTTCCTCATTAATATAAAATTAGATAAAAGTGAGGAAGATGTGATCTTGATACAAGAAACTAAGATAACTTGTGTTTTGAACATTTTTTTTAAGTCTTGGCATTTGTGGTAATTCTTTCAATCACCTTCTATTGGTTCTATTGGTGGTCTTGTAGTTATTTGGAGGAATTCAATGGTATAGACTTCCCTCCTCACAACAAATGGTAATTGGATTTTGGTGAAAGTTTCCATCTTTGACATCTCTTTCTTTCTTCTTGAAATGTTTACGGGATGACTTTGACTGTAAGTAAAAAATATTTATGGACAAATCTAAAAAAAAATCTAGATTATTTAGGGGAGGAGAAGATTATTGTTGCAAGGGTCTTTAATGCCATTCTATCCATGGGGGATAATAAATGAGGTATAAATCTTCCCATTAAAACAATTGAGGATTTTTCAGATTTTATGAATCAAAATGGGCCTTTTGACTATTGTCCATCAAAAAATATGGCTACATAGATAAATAGACATATAGGATTTTGACATATAACTGAAAGATTTGAAAGGTTCTTAGTTTACCCTAAATGGATTTTAGATAAGGGGTAGTTCAACTAAAAAAATATAAACTTCTTTGGGTTAGATCATTTAGAACTCTAATTAGATATCCCATGTTTGTCTTGGGGATAAGACACAAAATACATTTTAAATTTGAGTGAATGAGTCTTAGGGACCCAACCATCCTTCCTCTTCTAAAAATATTGTGTCAAGAATCCCCTTTTGTGCAAGAATAAAAAAATTATCATCTTTCTCAAGAATTGCAGTTTGCTAAGAGGAAAACCACAGAATAAAACCATTCATCCTTCTAGAACATTTTCGTGGATTTTTTTTAAAATCCAATCGAATTGAATTAATGAATTAGTTATTCATGATGGTTTATCAACTAAAACTTCTGAGCCTTGAAAGAAAATTTGAAAAGATTTAGATGAATTTTATCTAGAGAATAAATCTATTGAAGATAAAGAACTTGGGTAAAAGTACAAAGGTGTCACACTTTAGGCCAACTTATGAACACAACTGAATTTAACTATTTCTAACTAAAAATTACTTTTGGTCAAACATATGGTTTAGTTAGATTCATCCTAGCTAAGTTAGATATGTCTCAACGTTTTTGATTGGAAGTGTTTATTGAATGCATATTTTAGACTGCTTTGAATCCAATCACCAATATAATAAAATTATTTTAGAAAAGTTACGTTTTAACAATTCCTACTTTTGTTGATAATTTTTTAAAAAATAGAAAAATACCCTTTTGTAGATTTATAAGTGAACTTTTCTAAACTATATATTTTTAATATTTTAATAAGTTTTCATATTTTATATTTAATTGTTATTGAAAATAGTCACCAACACAAAAATATATGATTGATTATGAATTGTCATGAAAAATAGTAAAATTTATTTAAAAAATTTAGAAAAACTATTATGTAGTAGATGAAAGAATCTATATCAAGAGGATATAATGTATTTCTCTATTGGATGAATAGTTGAGACAAAAGGTGATGTCAAATGCAAAAAGATATATTTTGGTACATGTAAATTTTGTAATTTTATATTTAAATATACATTTATAAAAATATTTAAAGGATATATCCATACACTAAAGTTTAAAGTTATCTATACACACAAAAAGAAAGAAGAAGATACTACTATATAATGGTTGATGGATGACATAACTTTGATTTAATCATTATATGAGAAATGAAATTTTAATTTTAATTTTATTAAAAATATATTTATATAATTTTTCAAACTTTTAACAAAAATATAAAATATAAAATACATTAAAATGTAAACATTTCGTTGGTTTACATTATGTAAAAATTCTCAACATATATCCCAATTTTTAGTGATTCAAATTAATTAAAATTAGTGTTGGTCATTTCCTTTATAAAATTATGACATAACTTTGTACTTTTACCATCTTGTGAAATATTGATGCGAGAGCATTTTAGGTCCTTGGCAATCCTATGTTAGCAAAAAAATATTTGAGTTGTCTGTGTTGCCCGGTTCCTTTTTGACCAAGTTGGTTCGGTGTTGCTCAGTTTCCTTTGTTCACTAGTGTTGGTTGGTTCTCTCTAGCGCTTGGTGAATTTCCCTGGTGCTCGATGATGCTTTTCTGGTGCTCAATTTCCTTGCTTACCGAGTTGTTTGTTTTGGATTTCTTTTGAGGCTGACTTGTGCATTTGATTTGGTTAATGGATTTAATGTTGGTATCCATCCTTAGGAAGTGTGTAGACCTAGATCTGGTTGTCCATTCCATTGATTATGGATTTGAAGGCCGACTTGGCTTGGTAGCCTCTTGTATAAATTTAGTTGTTTGGTTAGAGTTTAGGAGTTAGTTTTGGAAAGATAGAAGATAGAACATATGAAATTAGAGATTCTTGGTAGATCCTCGCATGTTGGAGGACTTTTGTACTTGATTGTAATATCTGGCCTAAACCAAGAAGGCCTTACAGCCTGACATGTATGAATCAATTTGAAGATAATATAACATTGCATCTGCATATTCTCTCTCTCACTATTGTGTGTTGTTGAGAAAGGTGGATCTGGTTAGGGTGTGCTTTTGGCCACTCTCCCCATTCCCCCTCTTGCATCAGGTGGTATCAGAGTGAGGTGAGATCAAGGTTCCTTCTTGTGAAGCCCTAGTTGAATTATTGTGGGGTATCAGATTACGATCTGACCTGCAATTGTAGAGGGTTTTCAAAATGGTTCATGGGAGGCGAGATGCGGATCCAAGATTGGCAGACATGTTGAGACAACTTGTTGCTAGATTAGAAGTTGTTGAAACAACCTAGAGAAGAGGAAGACATCTTGAAGATGTTAGTGATGATGAAATTGAGGTGGAACAAGGTGATGTAGAACCTGCACCTGTGATGGATCAGGGTGGTGAAAGATTCTTAAAGGCTTTGACAAGTCTAAAGTCTACACCATACTCCAATCCTCCTGGGTATGGTGGAAAATTAGATTCTGATGAATTGGTGGATTGGATCACTTAGATGGAAAAGTACTTTGAGTATGAAAATTTACCTGAGGAAAAGAAGGTGAAAATTGCAAGCACAAAGTTGAAAAGTCATGCATCCTTATGGTGAGAACATCTGCAGCTGGACAGAAAGAGGAAAGGCAAAGAAAAAATCAAGGTATGGAGTAAAATGGTGAATAAATTGAAAGGAAATCTCTTACCTTGTGAATATATAGAGGAATTATATAGATTAGATATCAGATCTGGACTTGATGAAGATGATGCGAAAAGAATTGCTAGATACCTGAATGGTTTGAGAGTTTCCATCAAAGAAGAAATCATTTTGATCAAACTAGAGAACATTGAAGAGGCTTATCAATTTGCATTGAAAGCTGAGGAGAAATTGAATTAGAGACATAAGAAAAGACAAAGAGGTAGAGGTGGTAGATTCCCTAGAGGAAGAGGCAGAGCTCATGGTGAAAATATTAGATCTGAACCTGAAAAGATAACTCTGGATAAAGGGAAGACCGAGTGGAAAGGTGAAAGTTCATCTAGAGGTAGAGGCATTAACTATGAAGGTGGTTATAATAGAGGTGGTTTTCGAGGAACTTTTTACAATTGTGGATAAGGACATAGATCATTTGAGTGTACACATGCAAGTATGAAGGTTGGTACTAGTAGAAATTCTTTGGTGCAAGAAGAGTCAATAAATGAACTTGAGAAGGAAAATAACTTTATGGTAAGGATAGCACTTTGGAATGAAGGTAAAAAGGAAGATCTGGTAAGGAAAAGTTTGTTTAAGACCAGATTTAGAGTTTCTAAAAAAGTTTGGAAGGTAATCATTGATAGTGGTAGCTCAGAGAATCTAGCATCTAAGGAGATGGTCACAAAGTTACAGTTGAAAAGGATGGAATATCTGAAGCCCTATCATATTTCATGGATCAAAGATGAGCATACACTCTTGGTAAGTGAACAATGTTATGTGAATTTGAAAATTGGAAAGTATTATGATAAGGTGTTATGTGATATCATGCCTATAGATTGTTGTCAGATTTTGTTGGGTAGACTTTTGCAATATGATAGACATGCTATATATGATGCCAAATTGCATAAGTATACTATTTAGGCTAATGGGAGAAGACAAATCTTGTTACATTTGATGGAAGAACCTACTAATAAATGTTTCACATCTGTGAAAGTTTGCTTGATGGAAGGAAGAAAGTTTGTTAAGGATTTAAAGAAAAATGAGGTATGTTTTTATGTGATTCCTAACAAATCGAGTAAGAAAATAGAGGATGAAGTCCTTGAGGAGATTGATAAGTTACGCACCGAGTATAGTAAAATTATTTTTGATAATGTACCTGATGGTTTGCCACCGAAGTGAAGCATTAATCATTGCATGGATCTTATCCATAGAGCTAGTTTATCAAATAAGGAACCTCATTGATTGACACCTATTGAAAATCAAGAATTGAACTGATAGATTCAAGAAATGTTGTAGAATGGTGTGATCAGAGAAAGTTTGAGTCCTTTTGTAGTACCTGCAATATTGGCACCTAAGAATAATGGAGAATGGTGAATGTGTAATGATTCCAGAGCAATCAACAAGATTGTTCAAAAGTTTACTATGCTAATTTATATGACTTAATATAATGTTTTCATAATGGAAAAAAAGTCATATATTTTTTTGGAGTCAATGCACTTGATGACAAGATTAGAAATTGGCTAACTGTAGAAGACTGGACAATAAGTAGAGTTCCAGTAGTTCATCACATTAGCACACATGTGTATAACCAAATTATGGTATGTGCCCTAGAAAATAATTTAGTTAGAGTATATTCATGTTTATTCTATGAGCACATGATCAGATATGTAGGTATGACAAAGTTATAGGTAGTTGAAGTTACACATCCAGTGTGTGCCAGAGAAGAATAGAGCAAACAACCGATTATTAGTATTTGGGTTAGTGGTTGTATTTTTGTGTTTTAAAGGCTATGCACCTATTTTAATTAGGTTGAAGACATAAAACTATGTTTATTTGTAAACACGCTTGAGCCAATGAAATTGGAAGCGTTATATGTAATCAGTTAAAGGGCCAACCTAGTTAATTGTTTTATATATGCATATAAATATGAGATGTACCCATTGTAATTAGTATGAGAGTTGTTATAGAGTTTAGATAAGCATAGAAGTGTGAAAAGAGATGATAAGATGTCTTAAAGCTTTGCAAGAGGTCAAAGCATCAACGTTTCAAAGGAACTGATCAAACAAGTAGTGTCACAGTGATAGTTCATCCACCAGATATAGTGTGTATCTGAGATCAAAAGGTTGTAGCTTTCACTACTTGAGAAGTGAGCTCTAGGATAGTGTGTCCAAACCCCTAATAGGGTTATTGTAAAATACTCCTAACATGGTCTGACCCTTGACAAGGTCACTATAATAAACGTATTGTAAAGAAACTCCTAACAGGGTTAAGGATCTTCTAACAAGGATCATATAACATTAGTACAAAATATTATTGGGTGTCAATTCCCACCGGGTTTTTTACCTATTTGGGCTTCCTCATAACCATATTGGTGTTGTTTTTTGACTTCATGTTTCATTTCTATGTTGATGTTCATTTCAGTATTTAAGTATTTAAGTTTAGTTTAAAGAATAAAGAGAAAAGGTTAAAAATAGTGAACACTGATTCACCCCCCCTCTACCCTCCTCTCAGTGTTCCCTTTCCTAATAATTGGTATCAGAGCTCTAGTCCTTAGGAAAGAAGTTTAACCACTTCAGGAGATCATGGACAAAGCAAAAATGAAAAATATGAAAAAAAATCTTGAAGCTAATCCTGGAGACTTGGACAGATCTAAAAAAGAAATTGAGGAACTAAAAGAAAAATTTAGTGATGCTCAAAGAGTCATCAAAAGGATAAGAAAGGATTTGAAAGAATTCTCTACTAGTGATTTAGGGATAATGATCAAGAAGATGAATGAAGAAAATTCATCCCTGAAAGAACAAATTGAAGAATTGGATGATAAGCTGACTAACAATCAGGAAGTCTATGATGAAAAGATCAAAGAGAACCTTCAACTCAATGAAGAATTGAGGCAAGAAAACATGAAAATCTTGGAGCTAAGGAACAAAAAAGAAAGCTTGGAATCTAAATTGAAAGAGGCAAAGAATCACATTGATAAATTACACACCAGTTCTGATTTGATAGAGTCTTAGTTGTATGCAAGAAGACTTAAAGGAGATACTAGCTGCATTGGATACAATGAAGTAAAAAATCAGATTGACAACATGCGAGCAAGGATGAAAGCACAAAAATACTCTACTGATATGATGAAGGGTGCTCCCCTTAATACCACAAACACATAATAGAAATAGAGAAACAACAACAATATGCAAGAATAGAAAATGGGCTACTTATTATCTCCGCAAATGTGGAATTACAAACTTTCAGAATTACAATATGCAAAGCCACATGGGCATTCCCTTACAATATTTTGTAGGACAAAGCCTCGAATCAATACCCAGATCTACTACCCAGAAGTATCATGAACTACCCTGAACTACCTAAGACAACACTACAGGCCTTCATTATATAGGCAATTTCCACCACCCGAGAAGGTTCCAAAAATTTAGCCCTAACGGTCGACCAAACTTAGAATTATTTTATTTTTCATTTTATTACATCATAGTCAGCTCAAAATAACTTTTGAAACCCGAACATAAATTTTGAAGAAAAATTATTTTCCACCATTTCAGGTGGCCTGACTTTCGGAGACCATAAGTCATCACCAGTTGCTCCGATTGACTATTATGAACCCAATTCAAAAAGGGCATGAGGAGCTCTACAATGCCTAAACAAGATAGCTTCATCAAGCTGAAAATTCAACCTCATCTGGGGCCTCTAAAGCCTTCAAAATTGAGTTCAAAGTTTTTGTACCCTGCTACCAATACCGAAAATCTACAATATTTTCAAAACTAGACTTGATCTAGGAATGAAACTTTACTGTTAGGCTGATATGACCAAAATGAACCTCCAGTGAAGAAATTAGAATATTCTGAGATCAGATGACCAACTTATTAAAAATAGAAAGTTTCCATAAATAGTAGCTTTGCACAAGATAACCCATATTGAGTACAAAAATAGAAATATTTTTGGGTGATGCAAGATTGCTCTTACACCCAGGATGCTCCTGCATCAGACACCCAGGGTAATTTGAGAAGTGACCCTATCATGACTTAGGTGTGTGGAGGAAAAACAAGATGGTTAACCTCCTCCCTTGTCAGCCATGATGAATCTTCAATAGGTCATCCTTTCCACTTGACCAAATATTCTTCATATGTCCTGTTCCTTGTGCTTCTGCCAACATGACTATCTAGTATGTCTTCAATCTCCTTGATATCTAAACTGGTTGCTGGAATACTCCACTATGCTGCCATGATCTCATCTTCAACTCCTCCTTCATGATACTCTATCAAATATGGCCCAAATTTCTTCATTTTCAGCTTTTTGTATGTACCAACTAGAAATCTCTCCTTCCGCAAATGAACCATGACTTCATTTTCAATCTAAAATTCCTTATGCCTTCTTTTCTCATCTGCCTTAGCCTTATCATGCACATTCATCTTGATAATGTGCTTCCTCACCTCCTCATGGATGTTCTTCAAATGTTCTACAAAATCCTTAGCTTCAACACTACTTATTTCTCCTTTATCTATCTTCCTCAACTCAGCTGCATTGTTGGGACTACTTCTATATACAATTTGTGGATGATGTGATGAACTAAACTTCAACTCTATCTTTGAATCTTCACTTTTTTCTAGTGTCGTTTTGTGTGCTACCTTATTTAGCAAACTGGCTCCTGGAATCAAATCCATCTGATGACTAATCTTTCTTATTGGTGGTAATCCATCAAGCACATTATCAGATACAATATCCTGAAACTCATTCAATAATTCTGCAACTTCTACAGGTACATCTTCTACTTCCTCTTTCCTAGCCTTTGGAATTGAGGTAAAACACATATGCTCATACCGCATACCATCTAAGAAATTTCCTCTATCAACAAAATTTATTCTTACATTACCACATACCTTTTCTTCTATTTTCTTCAATGGTTTTAGCTTATGTCACACTCCATCCTTTGTCAGGGAATAGGTATTTGCATGACCATCATGTAAAGAACATCTGTCAAATTGCCACAATCTACCTAACAACATATGACATGCATCCATAGATATGATATCACATAGTACCTCATCATGGTATCTGCCAATCTTGAACTTCACTAGGCACTATTCACTGACCATGACCTTGTGGTCATCCTACACCCATGCAACCCGATATGGATGTGGATGTTTCTATCTCTTGAGCTTTAGCTTTGTCACCATCTCTTCTCACACCAAATTGTTAGTTCTTCCACTATCAATAATCACATCACCACATTTACCCTCACACTTGCACTTGGTGTGAAATAGGCTCCTTCTTGTCTTAGGTTCACTCTCACCACTCAACATGACTCTTTTGTTAATCAACGTTTCTCCTCTTTCAGCATCTTCAGAATTTGATGATCTAGCATCCTCATCTACATATGAAACTCTAGCCTAGCCTTCATTCCTCCTATCCATCCTTCCTTGGCGTTGAGGACATTCAAATGCCCTGTGACCTTCTTCTCCACAATGAAAACATGTTCCACGGAAGCCTCCTCTACCAGATCCTTGTCCTCTTCCTCTTCCTCTCTGATCTCTATTATTCTGATCATGGAAATGATTGAAATTATCTCCTCTCTAATTCTAACTATTACAGGCCTCATCCTTCTTTTTCAAATCTTCATTTCAATCTCCATATGACCATCCACCAGGTCTTCCATCACAACCTCTTCCACTTTTCCTGTTCTCAAACTTTTTGTTCATCTTTTCCTCTACTTTTAGGGAAAACTGGTATGCCTCTTCAATATTGTTCATTTGAACTAGATTTAGCTCTTCCTGAATGCTCAGGCTCAACCCATTAAGGTAACTAACAACTTTATCCTTATCCACTTTTGCATGGCCTATTTTGATGAGGATTCGATAGAACTCCTTTGTATACTCCTGAATAGATCTTCCTGCTTGCTTCAAACTTTGCATTTTCCTCACTAGGTCAAGCTCATAATCAATAGGAATGAACTGTCACTTCAATTTATCCACCATTTGATCCCATCTTGTGATTTTATCCTTTCCTCTTCAATTTCACTCCAATTGAATCTCTTGCCACTAAATCCTCGCATGACCCTTCAGTCTGGCCTTTGCAAACTTGATCTAATCAGGATCCTCAATATCTTCATACTCAAAATATTATTCACATTCATTGATTCTGTTGATCAACTCCTTTGGGCTAAGATTTCCTGAAAATGCAGAAACCTCAATCTTAGGTCTTTTCCTGATCTTGGAAATGGCCCGAGAAAGCCTTTCTTCCTCTTGATTCAAAACTTTGACTTCTACTTTTTGATCATCATTTCCTTCTTCAGCTTCATCCTCACTTTCATCTCTCACATTAAGATTCATTCCTCTACAAATCTCTTCTTGTAATGCTTGCACTTGTCTCTAGAGTGCTCTAACCTTAGGTGTCACAGCACCATCTCTTCCACCATGTTCCCTTCATGGAGGCATTTATGTGGTTCTTGTTGAAACCCTAACCATGGTCCTGGTGCAAACTACCTCACAGTTGGTGATCTATTTACACAGAAACCCTAACCCAAGGTCCTAGTGCAAACTACCTCACAATCTGTGATCTGTTTACACACTCAGGAACTCCTGCTATGATACCACTTGATGAAGGGTGCTCCCCTTAATACCACAAACACATAACATAAATAGAGAAACAACAACAATATGGAAGAACAAAAAATGGGCTTCTTATTATCTCCACAAATATGGAATTACAAACTTTCAGAATTACAATATGCAAAGCCACATGGGCATTCCCTTACAATATTCTATAGGACAAAGCCTCAAATCAATACCTAGATCTACTACCCAGAACTGTCCTGAACTACCCTGAACTACCTCAGACAACACTATGGGCCTTCCTTATATAGGAAATTTCCACCACCTGAGAAGGTTCCAGAAATTTAGCCCTAAGGGCCAACCAAACTTAGAATTATTTTATTTTTCATTTTATTACATCATATTCGGTTCAAAATAACTTTTGAAACCCGAACAAAAATTTTGAAGAAAAATTATTTTCTGCCATTTCAGGTGGCCCAACTTTTGGAGACCATAAGTCATCACCAGTTACTTTGATTGACTATTATGACCCCAATTCAAAAAGGCATGAGGAGCTATACAACACCTTCATTCAACCAAAAATTTAACCTCATCTAGGGCCTCTAAAGCCTTCAAAACTAAGTTCAAAGTTTATGTACCCTACTGCCAATATTAAAAATCTGCAATATCTTCAAAACTAGACTTGATCTAGCAATGAAACTTTACTATCAAGCTGATATGACCAAAATGAACCTCCAACGAAGAAATCAGAACATTCGAAGATCAAATGACCAACGTACTGAAAATAGAAAGTTTCCATAAATAGTAGCTCTGCATAAGATAGCTCTTATTGAATACAAAAATAGAAATATTTTTGGGTGATGCAAGATTTCTCTTACACCTAGGATGCTCTTGCATCATGATACTAAGAAGACTAAAGATCAAACTAAAGATAATGTTGAACCACCTAAGAATGAGCGCAAGCCAGTAGACCACACTTGTTATGCATGGATATATAGCAAGGAACTGTATAGAGGTAAGACCTTTCAATGGTTACTTTATTCATGTAATAAATTTGGTCATAGAGAGATGAATTATAAGACAAGTTAGAAAAACAAGACTTAGTATAATCAGAGAAATCAGAATCAGTCAAATGTAAGAAGTTCTCATAATGTTACATGTCAGATATGTAACTATAATGGTCATTCAGCTAGATAGTGTAAAATGGTAACCCATGTTAATGTGCCGAGGAATATAAGACCTACAGTTATTTGTCACTCTTGTAACAAGGTTGGACACATCTCAAAGTTTTTTAGATCAAGGACGCTAAGTCTGGAAAGCCCTAAAAGGCCAGAAGAAATAATATTGGATACCGAAGGAGAATTTAAGTTTGTGAAAGCTTCAGAGGATGTGATCTTGATTTGGTTAGAGACAAAGAAGGATAAGGTTGATGAGAATGTATTGGATGCATCCACAGTGGATGCACCCTCTACATCTGGATGAATGGCCCTCAAGGTCATAGGGGGAGCTAATTTATCTCTAAAATCCTACACGGCTAGTATACTCACCATCATAGTATGCACCTTTGGACTTAACCTTTTGGAGACTAGTAGAACCTATGTGCAAGAGCACACTAGCTGATTGTTAATAGAATGAAAGTTGGAGATTTTTAATTAAAGTCTAGTTTACATGGCAAGCATTAATGGTGGAATTTTCAATTTAAAGTACACAAAAGTTAGTATATAACTCATTGCATTTGATTTCAATGTGATTGAAGAGCATAGAAGCCTAAGCAGTTGATTATGAAGGATTACAGATTGATTCACCAGTGAAGGAGTGTGTTTGATTAGTTGTGGAAGCCCTAATCTATCATGCTGATTTAGAAGATCTTGGAAACCCTTAAGAAAGAGATATATAAATGATGGCTACTCCTATTGTATTTTATGTTGTGGAGAAGAAAAGATATGTATTTAAGAGGCACCTGATCAAATCCACATTGGATGACCTAGAATGGGCATTCTCTTGGATGCCTATGTGTGTTATGCATGTTGAAGACATCCATGGATACATATATTTTAAGAAGGAGCCTATAGGACTTGATAGAAGAAGAGCACATTTAGAAACCATGATGAAACTAGATAAAACCTTCCTAGATGAGTATGCGTAGTTTGAAAACCACCTGATAATTGAATATGTGACTGCATATGAGTTTTATGAGGCTGAATGGGTAAAAATTATACTTAGTAGGATCCATGATGACCTATTCTGGATAGGTGAAGTTCTAGTAAGAATCACAAGAGACCTAATTCATGAGATGACAGGTCTCTCTAAGAAAGGTGACATCCATCTAGAAGGCAGGGATGTGAGGAAACTTGTATAACAGTCATGAAAGTCAACAAGTGATAGGCGTGGAATGACCATTGAGCCTATAGAAGAGAAAGACATCAAATTGGTGTCCATGATACTAGGGTATAGGTTTCAACATACCAGCAGAGTAAACAGTGTATCTGCGGCCACAATTCTTTCAGCAATAAGACTTATGAGAGAGAATGGAGAGTTCAATTTGTGCGAGATCCTACATGCACAACTGATAGACAACATTAAGGCCATCAAACATGACAAGACAAAAATATTTAGGTTTGGATCTTTTATCATATACATGTACTTCCATATTCTTGGAAAAGTGTCATATTTGTATTTGGACAAGAGTTTCCCTACAATGCCATAGATATTCTTTAAAGAAACTCCTGAGAGTAGACTAAAGGAATACATAACACTAGCATTAAATAAATTTAGGGCTAAAATGAAGATGAGGTACAGAATACCAGAGAGTATTGTTGAGAAATACAAGGATAACATTTTCTTTATGGTACAGACTGATGTAACTTGTATGGAAGTAGTTGAGCCAAGAACAAAGTGGACCCATCCACTTGGATATGAGGTTGATGAACAAGTCCTAGAAGCATATGAATAAGTATTGCTATCAGTCCCTAAAGACCCTAATGAGCCTAGATGGGGGACTTATGAAGAGAAAACTAGAGAAGTTTATGTTGTTCTAAACAATGCATCAACTAAAAAAAAAGTAGCTAAGGTTACTTCTAAGATCCTTACAATTCATGGAGTAACTCAAGAAGACATTGACAAAGCAAGACAAGATATGATTTCCTTGGTAATTGAGAGTGCATTAGTAGAAAAAGCAAAGGAAGATGACCCTAAGTTAAAGAAGGTCAAGATTGAGAAATCTGAAGATCATAAGAATAAACAGGACAAATCTGATGTTGTCCCTCCTACACCATAGAAACAATTGACCTTACTGCTCCTCCTGAGTATAAGGAAATTCCTAAGATAGAGATAGAGATCAACACTAGTCATCCATCCTCACGAGAAACAAGAAGCAAGAAGAATACTAAAGCACCCCAAGAAGTAAGCTTCAAATCTAGTCTAAGTGTATTGGGTACAAGGATTATTGATGAATGCAAGGTAGATCAAGTAGGGAAGTTCTATGAGAAGTATAGTGAAATTAACAAGTCAAAAATTCATGGAATGATTGTCAAACATATGCTAAAATTAAAAAATAAAGTCCTAGAAATGAAGGCTATGATTCTAGATAATGTGTGGAATATCCTAGAAATCCTAAAGAGACAGGCCATTGAAGAGGACCTAAGGATAAGGGAAAAGGCCTTAGATGAAACTCTCCCAGTGTGCTCGCTAGAAGAGAAGACTTTATTGTTAGATCTGGTGAAGCCACATCTTAGAACGAAGTCAAGGACCCTGCATATAATGGACAAGAACTATGAATTGGTGGCTAAGGAAATAAAGAAAGAATTTGAGAAAGTCTTCATGAACAGGCACATGTACCCATCTACTGCACCTACAACTCAAGTGTCCATAAAGGAATTCAAGGTGGTAGAGCCCACTAATGTACCTATGAAAGGACCCCAAGACTCAGCACCTATAGTTGAAACACATACAAAGGAGGATAAGTCTACGCCCATGACAAAGACACTCAAGGATGACTCAATTTTCATTAACAATGTAAAAGCTGCTATGACGACCACAAACATGGATTTGGACAAGTTTGAAGAAGCATTTGTAAGCACTCAAGACGTTGAGAACTTATGTGGTAACACTCCTCCTAATCAACAAGAAATATTGATTAAGGATATAACTGGTGAAAAGGTGATAGAAAAAGATATAGGGAAAGAGAAAGAAAAGTCAGAAGAAGAAAAAGGAGAAGAAGAGGTAAAAAGAAGTGAGCCAATAGATAAGCCATCTATTGAAATTCTTATCAAAGTAAAACAAGAAGTAGAGGACAACACTCCTATCACTCCACTACCCTTAGCAGCATTGTTTTCAAGTCTAACACCTGACACAACTAGTTTGGATTCTTGGGGATAAGAAGACCTGATCAAGATTAGTGTCTTAGCTATGGAAAAATCCAAAGAGAAACAAGTGATGAGGAATCCCTTATTTTTTGAGTCAGTGAACATATTGAACAACTTGTTGTCTTCAGACAAGAAAGTTTCCAAGGTTAGTACAGTTGATGATGTTAGCAACATCCTCACAACCTTTAAAAATAACTTTGCTAGCTTGGAAGCATCTGCATCTCAAGTTGTAGAAGACAAGTATAGAAAGAAAAGTCTAAGTTAATTGGTCAGTAACTTCTCACTACACCTTAGTTCACTCAAAGTTTGACAAGAAACTTTGAAAGAGTTTGCAGTAAAAGGAAGAAAAACCGTTGCTAACTGTATAGATCAGGACAAGTTAACTGATGACCATTTCAAGAAGATACAAGGGGTAGAAGATATGATAGAGAAAGTAAATAAATTAGTGAAGGACCCATCTACTCATGCAAATATGTGCAATAATGTATATCAAGGACAAATTGACAAGATTCAGAAGGTAGAAAAGGAGATATCAAAAATAAGGGCTAGGAAGACTCAGCTTAGAAATGCTCTTGCGCCCTCACTAGATATACTTAATCAAAATATCAAGAAGATCGATGCCACCATGGTGACTTATGATCACGGTCCTAGAATAGATTTGGAGAAGATGGAGAAGCTACAGTATACACTATGTGCCCATCTCCAGATTGTTAATTCACTGATTACATTTCAGAAGAAATAGATCCAAAACTTAAAGATAGCATATCCAGATGTTCTCTTGCTGCAAGTATTTATAAATATAGTTTTGATTCACCTTTGTCATTAATGTCAAAGGGGGAGTATGTATATAATATGGAGTTATAGATATATAAAGAAGATGTATAGTAAAGAATATAAGGGAGATATAAGATAGAGTATAACAAAAAAAATTTGTATAAGAGAACAGTTAGTAACTGTGCCATATTCCTTTGTTGCCATCAATCAAAAAGGTGGAGATTGTTGGAAATTTGACTATACTGGTGTATATGAATTAATATAATGTCTTCATTATGGCGATAAATTCATATAGCATTTTGGAGTTAGCACACTTGATGAGAAGATCAGAAATTGGCTAAGTGTAGAAGACTGGATAGTAAGCAGAGCTCTACCAGTTCAGAACATTAGCGCACATAAATAAGAATAATTTATGGTATGTACCATAGAAAATAAGTTGCTTAGAGTATATTCATTCTTAGTCTATGAGCACATGATTAGATATGCAAGTATGAAAAAGTTACAAGCTGTTGAAGTTACACAACCAATGTGTGCCAGAGAAGAACAGAGCAAATAGTCGACTGTTAGTATTTTGGTTAGCAATTGTATTTTTGTGTTGTAAAGGCTATGCAACTATTTTAATTAGGTTGTATGCATATAACTATGTTTATTTGTAAAAATTCTTGAGCCAATTCAATTGGAAGCATTATATGTAATCGGTTAAAGGGCCGACGTAGTTAATTGTTTTCTATGCGCATATAAATATGAGATGCGACCATTGTAATTAGTATGAGAGTTGTTATAGAGTTGTGATAAGAAGAGTAGAAGTGTATGAAGAGCTTATAAGATGTATTAGAGATTTGTGAGAGGTCAAAGAATCAACACATCAAAGGAACTGATTAGACAAGCAGTGGCACAATGATAGTTCATCCAATAGATATAGTGTGTATATGAGATCAAAAGGTTGTAGCTTTCACTAATTGAGAAGTGAGGTCTAGGACAGTGTGTCCACACCCATAATAGAGTTATTGTAAAAGATTCCTAACAGGGTCCAACCCTTGACAAGGTCACTATACTAAACATATTGTAAAGAAAATCCTAACAGGGTTAAGTATCTTCTAACAAGGATCATAAAACACTAGTACAAAATATTAGTGGGTGTAAATTCCCACCAGGTTTTTTACCTATTTGGGTTTCCCCGTAACCATATTGGTTTTGTGTGTTGATTTTATGTTTCATGTTTATGTTGATGTTCATTTCAGTATTTAAGTATTTAAGTTCAATTTAAAGAATAAAGAGAAAAGGTTAAAAATAGTGAACACTGATTCACCCCACCCTCTTAGAGTTTAGTATCTATGGCATTGGCACCTAAGAATAATGGAGAATGGAGAATGTGTACTGATTTTAGAGAAATAAAAAAGATAACAGTGAAGTATAGGTTTTCTATACCGAGAATGGATGATATAATGTATAGTTTGACTGGAGCAAAGTATTTTACTAAAATTGATTTGAAAAGTGGATATCATCAGATCAAAATTAGAGAAGGTGATGAATAGAAGATTGCTTTCAAGACAAAAGAAGGTTTGTATGAGTGGGTGGTTATGCCTTTTGGTTTAAATAATGCACCGAGTACTTTTATGAGGTTGATGAATGAATTTTTAAAGAAATTCTCAGATAAGTTTGTGATTGTATATCTTCATGATATTCTAATATTTAGTAAAACCAGGGAAGAAATTTTTTTGCATATTAGACAAGTTTTGCAGAGACTGAAAGAAGAAAAGTTGCTGATAAATCTGAAAAAGTGTTCATTCATGAAAGAAGAGATTGTGTATTTGGGATTTCTGATTTTAGCTGATGGTTTGAAAATGGATCCTGAAAGGGTTGAAGCTACTTTGAATTGGCCTACACCTGAGAATGCTAGTGAGGTAAGATCATTTCATGGTTTGGAAAGTTTTTACTGAAAGTTCATTAGGAATTTTCAATCAATCTGTAATTCTTGACTGAAACTAGGAGAGGAGATGAAAGAGAAGTCAAGTGGACTCATGGAGATGATAATAGTTTTGAGAATTTGAAGCAGAAGGTTGCCAAATTGCCTATTTTGGCATTGCCTAATTTCAATAAGGTATTTCAAGTGGAATGTGATGCAAGTGGAAGTGCAATTGGAGCTATGTTGAGTCAAGAAGGTAAACTTGTTGCTTTCTTTAGTGAAAAGTTGAATGATGCAAAAAGAAAATATTTTGTGTATGATCAAGAGTTCTATGCTATTGTTCAAGGACTTAAGAAATGGAGACATTATTTGATGTGAAATGAATTTGTGGTGTATACTGATCATAAGGATTTACAGTATTTGGGTAATCAGAATAAGTTGAATCAGAGACACATGAAATGGGTTGAGTATTTATAGAGTTATACATTTGTGATAAAGCATAAGACTGGAGTCACTAACTGAGTTGCTAATGCATTGAGTAGAAGAAGATCCTTGATGACTAGGATGAAAAATGGAGTTCTAGGCTTTGAGGACATGAGAGATTATGATGAATTTGATCCTGATTTTTCTGAGCCATGGAGAAAGTGCAGATAACCTTTCAAGATCAATAGAGTACTAAATGGGATGAATATTTTATGTTGTTTAAAGGTATTCAGTTGTGTATACCGAGAGGAGAAATGAGAACTAATTTGATAAAAGAGAAACATAGTAGTGGTTTGGCTGGATATTTTAGTGTTGATAAGACATTGAATTTTCATAAGGAGAAATACTTTTGGCCATAGTTGTATAAAGATGTTAAAAAATTTGTGAAAATTTGTCAATTTTGTCAAGTTGCAAAAGGATTTAGTCAAAATACTGGATTGTATACACTGATTTCTATACCTAAGAAACCTTTGATTGACATCAATATGGATTTTGTTCTTGGCTTACCAGAGACAGTAAGAGGTAATGATTCTACATTTGTTGGTGTGGATAGATTTTCTAAAATCACACATTTTATACCTTGTAGACAGACATCAGATGTAGTACATGTAGCAAATCTTTTCTTTAATGAAATTGTAAGATTGCATGGATTACCAAGGAGTGTCATCTATGACCAAGACAATAAATTTGTTGGATACTTTTGGGAGACTCTTTGGAGAAATTTTTGTACCGAGTTCAAATATAGTTCTAAATTTCACCCACAAACCAATGGACAAATAGAAGTTGTGAATAGAAGTTTGGGTAATCTTTTGAGATGTTTAGATGGAGACACGCTGAGTAATTAGGATTCTATGTTGGCACAAGAAGAGTTTGCATACAATAATTTAGTGAATAGGAGTACTGGGAAAACACCTTTTAAGATTTTAAATGGCATTTAACTGAGAGCTATATCAGATTTAAGAGACATTTCTGATGAAAGAAAGAGAAGTGCTGAAGGAGTAAAATTTGTTGAGTACATGAAGACATTGCATGAAGATGTGAAGCTTAAGCTGGAAAAGAGTAATAAAAAATACAAAGATAGAGCTAATAGATCAAGAAGACATAAGAATTTTGATGTTCGTGATTAAGTGATGGTACATTTGAAGAGAGGTAGATTTCCTATTGGAACATATGGAAAGTTGAAGATCAAGAAGTTTGGACCTTGTAAGATTTAGAGAAAATTTGATAGTGGATATGCATATGAGATTGTATCATGCCCCGCAAGGGAACCGGGGAAGAGAACAAATATTCTCTTAACAAAAGAAAACCTAAGTAAAAATTTATGAAAAATTTTGAACTTTGAAAAGAGTTATGTAATCAAAACTTAAACTTAGATTCCTCCTAGGTTCCCTTCTTATTAAATCCATGATTCAATTAAGTCCATAATTAAACTAACAACAAGATAACTTCTCAAGAAAATTACATCATATCATTAGAGGATTCTTTATGAAATACAAAGTACTTTCATTTCAATTTTTTTCCCTTCTTAACACCATCTATATTCCTAAGAATCTTTTATGAACATTATAACTTATAAATCAAATAGAATTTATCTAACTCATTTGATACATTACAAATATACTACATTTTATTTTTCAAAAGCTTCACTTAAACAACAATAATGAAAACATACTACATAACTTGGAATTTTTCAAAATATTTTTTGTTTTTCTTTTCCAACATACATCTTAAACATAAAGTTCACATTTCCCTTTTCCCTTCCTCCTAAGTCTACCCATTCCAAATACATCATTTTGAAATGCATTACTGATTACATTGCATTCAACTCCTCATGAGAGGTAACAAGATTTTACATCATGAAATATAATCACAAGGCCTTCATTCTTCAAAACTGGTACATAAGCAAGCATGAATCTTCAAGCACTGTATCTGCAAAAGATACCTCGATAAAAATGTTTACCACCCAACCATGTGGATACCTATAAGGCCCACTCCCCCATGCTAGGAGATAAACACCAAGGTCCACAAACAAGGAATAGCTAGGCCAAACCTAGGGTTGGGTAATGTTTCCCAAAATAGCAAATGAAAAGAGAGTCAAAGTATAGATCTTTCCCAAAAGGTTCTAAGGCTTGGTAGAAACTCTAAGCAATAACTTAAGTGAGTGTCATCACATAGCCCTAACTCCTTGGGTTGTCCTGGTACTAGCCACTCTGGGCCCCGGCTGCCAAGTAGGCACATGCGGGATCGAATGCCTTTCGTACTGACAAGTGTCATTCGATCGTACCTACGCATAGGTACCTTCTCCCACTCCGATCCATAGCCTTTACTAGCCCTAATGGCATGGGCAAGGCATATTTAATCTTTTCAATGTTTTAACCCATTCCCATAAGTTTAATTAGGTTTTCACTTGTTAAATAACTCTTCAGTCGGTTATCCTGGTTCTAGCCACTTAGGGCCCCGGCCCCGCACTAAGAGCCACTCACTAGGTGTCATTAGGTTTTCTACCCTAAAATCACATATCACAATCACATCATACACATAGTAAAAGCATATTATAAATGCATTTGACAACTCCTACAAAGAATTGAAAATAATAGGATAGTTATGTATGTTTAGAGAAATTAGGTACGTTTAAGAATGTTTAGAATGTCTTAATCCTCTTAAAAGACTCTAAACCCTAAACTGCTCCTTACAAACATTCTATCTCAATAAAGGCATCTAAATGTATTGAACATAATCTCCACTAAACAAGGAATGAACAATCTTCAGGTTTATACAAAATTTCTTTCTAAACCTAAAACTTGGCTAATCTTGAAAATTGACTAAGTCTGATTTAATTAAAAATCTAAAATTTAAAAGTTACAACTTAACTCCTAGGAACCTAAAACCTATTCCAATGGATTAAAAGGGTACCTAATCCCTTTATACAAGTATAACTTAAAGTATAAGAAATTAAAGTACGTAAACTTATACTTGTATAAATCAAAAGTATAATTATTGTGCTAGTTGGTCTAAAAATTTTACTTCGGTTTAAATATTAAAATTCTTCCACCCTAACCCTAATATACATGCAGCAACTAAACACACGTAAACAATGTAGGAAGAAAATATTATTTAGCCAAAAGACAGAGATATTCATTCCTGATAAACTTCTACAATAGCCTGGCTGGCCTCACAGAATGTTATCTTGTTTATATTGAAATGACAGTGTATTATAAACGGCTGGCTTTCTATAAACAGTAGAGATGGCTGGGGAATACAAACAATAATATATGTCCTAAACTCTAATGGCCTATTTGCATAAACATTTTGCAACTTGTAATTTGTACAAATGGAAACAGAAAACAATCCCACAGCATGAACATTGAATGGCTGGCATTGCACATTAATATATATGTATATGACCAGCAATAATATATATAACCAGCAATGATGCAATATTGTATCAATATTCTGTAATAATACATTATTACAGAATACCTTAATACGTTATTACATGGTATATTAGTGTATTAACATTTCATAAAAGTAATACACAATATAATAATAATACATTAATGCACACACAGACATTCTGCAATAATATTACACAAAATAATAAATTTAATGCACACACAAACACTCTACAATAATATTACACAAAAAAATAATACTACAATAATGCATATACATATTTTGCAACCATAGTACAATATACATAAACTTTTCAAGAAATCTAAATTTTACATTGATTCTACAAAATAAATCTACTTCTCAGGATGGATTCCAACCTGCAGTCCTGCGAAGACCAGTTGGAGAAGAAGGAAGATCAAATCCTCTCCAATGTTTCCAACACTCCTTTGAATCCCTTTGCTTGCAATCTTCCAGTCTCTACCTGTAACAATCCAAATGCCAAACTCACAGAATACGAGACTTCTCTCTTTAAAAATATAAATTTTCTAGAATAATAATAATAACCCTCTTCTCGAAATCAACTCTTCTCCCAACTCCTTTTACACAGGAAATCTTTCCTGTAAATAGAATGGAGGAGGTGGTTGCACAAGTAATCCAACTGGTGCAACCATCTCAACTATCCATCTGTTAATGAGATGGTTTTGAAAACTCATTCCCGTAAAGGGATAAATAAACTATAATCTAAGTCCCTAAATTTAAGGATATTAAAATAAATATTATAATCTTAAAACAATTTATTAAATTATTTAACTATGGTAATAGGATAATCCTATTTACCATACCGCTAATTGATCTATTTATTTATTAATATAATAAATAATTACATGGTAATAATTATATATAGATATATGTATGCATATGCATATGTGTGCACCCATATGCCTATGTGTACATATATTATTATTATTATAAATATTATTACAAGCATAATATTATTATTATAAAACATATTATTATCTTTATTGCTATAGACTCTTTGTCGTTATTAGTATTATAAAATAATACCATAAATAAGGTACATTATTATTAATGTTAAACGTTAGAATAACATTATTATGAAATATATTGTTTATTCATACCTTAATCCCCATTCTAAAATATATATGTATATATTAAGTAGCCACTAACATAGGTTAGAATTTTACCACTATTATTTAAAACCTTTTATTATTAATATTTCCTTAGACATTAAAATACCATAAAATTAATCCTTATCATAGGTATTAAAACCACATGGTTTAATTGCACTCCAAATCGCTCCTAATGAGATATGCTACTAAATCATACCCTCAAATGAACAATAATCTACATCCATGATTTACTAACAGAATTGAACATATCACGAAGGCAAGAACTAGCTACAAGATCCACAATTCCATCAACTACAAACCCACATAAGACATTCACACAAGGGACTGAATCGACACTTCCCACCTAAGGATAAAAGGATCAAAGGTGAATTTTCTTCCTGTGGACCTGGTGATACCTCCGTAACAACAATAACGATTGAGGATTTTGAGGGATCGCTCAGACCTGTGAAGCCAGGTGGAGAAGATAACCGGTACCTGCAATCCTGCATCACCAAGAAGAGATACATATATATACATATGGAGATACAAATCAGATATATGCAAGTAGATGACCAGGATTGATACATCATGTGGACCTCAACTAAGTGAGTAACTACAACTTCATCTTGGAGTCATGAAAAACACATCAGAGACATCCATGAAACATAAAACATCATGATAGTGGTTAGATTCAAATAATTGGGTTAGATCCATAAACATATAAAAATAGATAATTTTCTAATCTCATAAACATGTAATTACTAACCATAAATGAGCATATTCATCATGTCATCATCCACAAAACATAAATGTAAATGTATAGTCTTGACCATAATAATAATAAAATGTCTAAATCAGAAAAGTCTAAGTATCACCATAGGAGAGGTATTACATCCTCCCCCCTAGAGTTAGGCTTACTCCTGGAAGCCTACAAACAAATGTGGATAAGTATCTCTAAGTCTATCAGCATCTTCCCATGTGGCAGAAGATTCATCATTGGGGTCCCATTGGACCCTTGCCTTCTCTATGGTGTGACCCCTGAGGGTCAGTGTCCGCTGCTCCAAAATGTGTACCAGCTCTAAAGCCAGCTGCCCATCCGCTACCTGTAAAGCATTCCAATCCAACACATGAGTCACATTAGGAATATACTTCCTAAGTACTAAAACATGAAACACATCATGAATACAAGCAAGGCTGGGTGGCAAGGCAAGCTGATAAGCTACTGGTCCTATCCTCTCCAGGACCTCAAAAGGGTCGACAAATCGGGGTGCCAACTTAGAGCCTTTTCTGTAACGGATTGGACTCTTTCATGGGTGCACCCTCAAAAAGACTCTATCACCAAGAGAGAAGTGTATATCAATCCTATGAGCATCAACATACTTCTTCTGCCGATCCTGGGCTGTCAAAATATGCTCTCTAATGCACTTGACCTGCTGTTCCATATCCTGTAACATCTCAGGGCCTAGAAGTACCCTGTCCTCCAATCTGTCCCAACTTAAAGGAGTGCGGCATGGATGACCGTATAAAGCCTAAAAAGGGGACATACCTAAGGAACTGTGATAACCATTATTATAAGAAAACTCTACCAAATATAGATACTCTTCCCAGTGGGTCTGTCTATCCATAACATACATTCTGAGCATGTCCTCAAGAATCTGATTGACTCGCTCCGTCTGCCCATCTGTCTCAGGATGATAAGCGGAACTAAAGTTGAGCTCAGTCCCTAAAGTATGCTGAAGTGAAGTCCAAAGAACTGATGTAAATAATAGATCACGATCAAATATGATTCTCTTGGGAATTATATGGAGTCTTACAATATCCTTCATGAACACTCTGGCTACAGAAGTTGCTGAGTATGAGGACTGCATAGGAGAAAAATGGGCTACCTTGGTGAGTCTGTCAACTGTTACCATGATAGCATCATGTCTCCTAGGAGTAACTGGAAGTCCCACAATAAAATCCATGGAAATAATGTCCCATTTCCATTCTGGCACTAAGTGAGGTTGCAATAGACCAGTAGGGTGTTGATGTTCTGCTTTTACTCTCTGACATTCCAAACATCTAGCCACATAGTCTGCAATATCTCTCTTCATTCCTGACTAATAGTACAACTGATGTAAGTCTGCATACATTTTCTTCACCTTGGGATGTACCAAATAAGGAGCCTTGTGGCTTTCTAAAAGGATAAGTACATGAAGATCTCCTTCCATGGGCACATATATTCTATTTTGTTGTCACAACAACCCAAGTCTGTCTAAGGAATATCCTAAGTAGTGACCTTCCAAAGGTCTTCCTGACTCTATTTCTATCTTAACCTCCTGAAACCAAGAGTCAGAAGTGAGAGCCTCCTTGATTCATTTCTTCAAATCTATGCTAAGGGCTATTGCTAATGATCATGATCTAGGTCATGGGTGGGGTAGTTGAGCTCATGATCTTTAAGCTTCCTTGACTCATAAGCCACAACTTGTCCTTCTTGCATAAGAACCACCCCAATCCCTTCTAGTGAGGCATCTGTGCAAACTATGAAGTTTCCTGATGGTTCAAGAGCCACCAAGATTGGAGCACTGGTTAATCTTTCCTTCAAACATTGGAAAGCGGCCTCACATTTTTCTGACCAAACAAACTTTTTGCCTTTCCTTTGCAAGGAAGTAATGGGATGTGCTATTTGAGAGAAATCTCTAACAAATCTTCTGTAATACCCAGCTAGTCCCATAAAGCTGTGAACTTCAGGGACATTAGTCAGAGTTGGCCACTCCACTATAACTTGAATTTTGGCTAGATCAATAGTGATGCCATTCCCTGATATGACGTGCCCTAGATACTTAACTTCTGTTTGAAAGAACTCACACTTTTTTGCATTGGCATAAAGTTGGTTTTCCCTAAGGCACTGTAATACTTGGCGAAGATGAACCTCATGTTCTTCAAGAGTTTTAGAGAACACTAAGATATCATCTAGGAATACAATCACAAATTTATCCAAGTAGGTTCTGAAAACTCCATTCATTAAGCTCATGAATAAAGAAGGAGCATTCGTTAGCCCAAATGGTACCACAATGAACTCATAGTGACCATATCTAGTACGAAATGTTGTTCGATGAATATCGGCTTCTTGAATTCTAAGTTGATGATATCCTGACTTGAGGTCAATTTTTGAAAATATTTTTGCACCTTTCATTTGATCAAATAGATCGTCGATACGGGGTAAAGGATACCGATTCTTGATCGTGACTTTGTTGAGTTAACGATAATCAATGCATAATTGAAGAGATCCATCTTTCTTCTTCACAAATATTACTGGTGCACCCAATGGTGATACACTAGGCTTGATAAATCCTTTTTCCAAGAGCCCTTCCAGTTGCATCTTGAGTTCCTCAAGTTCCTATGTGGTCATACGGTACAGAGCTTTGGAGATTGGTTCTGCTCCTGGAACCAACTCAATTCGGAAATCTATGTCCCTTTTGGGAGGCATTCCTAGAATTTCTTTGCGAAAAACATCCAAGTACTCTTGTAATAGGGGATGATCTAGTGATACCTCCCCACTTTCTCCTTGGTCCAAGTCCTCTACTAATATTGCAAATAATTGGCATCCTTTGTGCATGCACCTCTTGAGCTGCATCGTGGAAATCATGCAGAGAGAGATGGGTCATTGCACCCAAATAATCTTCTTAGGTTCTCCTAAGTCATCTAAGCATTGAATGCTTTTGTTTCTACAATCCAAAGTGGCTTTGTGAGCAGCCAACCAATCCATACCCAAAACTACTCCATATGAGCCTAGAGGGATTACTCAAAGATTTACTAAGGTGGAAAATGGTCCAAGTTCTAACTTGCAGCTGTGGACAGAAGAGTCAAAAGTTATTCTTGCCTCGGAGGCTAGTTTGACCTACCACCTATCTTCCTGCCTTACTACCTTTAGCCCACATTGCTCTACTTAAAAAGGTGAAATAAAAGAATCTATTGCTCCTGAATCAAATAGTATGGTGGTAGAGATACCCCTTAACAAACCTGGGGTTTCGATGACTGTTCCTTGATGATTGGCTTGTCCATGGTCTAAAGTGGCAAATACTAAGTGAGTTCTGCTTGCATTGCCTACTGTTGGTTCTGAAGAGGCCTACCTATAGCTAGCTGCTGGAGTAGATTTCTGAGGGCAATTAATTGCAATGTGCCCATGTTGGCCACAAGAGTAACATCCATTATTCTTGACAAAATTCCTTCCTACAGAAGGTGCGCTAGACTACTGATAGCTACCCCGACTAGAATTCTAAGGCATACTCTACGCTGGTTGAGGGTTTGGGTATCACTTTGCACTCTACCAGTTGCAAGGATTATTGGATTGAGAACCCCCACTTTTATTATTGTTTCCATTGTAATTGTTGTTGTTGCTATTGTTGAAAAACTTCCTTTTCTGGTGGTTCTGACTTCCTTTAGGAGGATAGTTTTTAGGTCCAGGTACACCTTGAGATTGATTTCCTTTGAAACTTGACCTAGCTTGGAAGGCATTACCCCCTTGGCCACCTGTCTGACCTCCTAACCCCAAGGCTATATTTTGTTCCTCAAGGCAAGCTTTGATGACTACATCATTAACTGTCTAAGGTTCAAACATTCGTACACTACCAGTCAAGCGACCGTTGAGTCCTCTGAGGAAGTGTTGAGTCAACATGGGTTCATCATCCTTATATCCTGAGTACAGCTTGAGTTCTAAGAACTTCCTCTCATAGTCATCAACTGACATAGTTAACTACCTTAGGTTGTGAAACTCCTCGGCTCTTTCGCATCTCCAGTGGTCAGATAGAAATTTGGCTCGAAAGAGTTCTAGGAATAGTTCCCATGAAAGAGTGGTAATATCTATGTGAAGTTTCTCTCTCTTTATTTCCAACCAAGTGGATGAAAATCTCTAAGGTGAATGACTGCAAACCAAGCCTTAGTATTGCTGCTATAAGAGTGCATGGAGAAAAGCCTTTCTAGTTCTAGCAACCAAGTTTGCGCAGTAGATCCACCTTGAGTTCCCTTAAATGGGTTAGTCTTAGTCCTAAGGAGGTCTCACATGTGAGAAGCATGCAAAGCATCTTCTTCCATTTCTTGATCCCTCCTCCTAGGACTCCTTTCCCTCTCCTCATGATGAGTGTTATTCTCCCCATGGTGGCCTCTATCCTACCCTACTTCTAACCTTTGAAGAATCTATTTTAATAATTCTGTTACTTGAGCCCCTTGAAAACCTCCTGATTGATTATTAGATTGATCTCCTCTTCCCTCATATTGTTCTTCTTCTTGAAAAATTTCATGTTGAGATCTAGGAGGGGTGTTTTGGGCACCTCCTCTTCTACCACAGATTATAGGAGGCATCCTACCATGAGTAAGAAGAAGGATAAGTTTATGGGTCCTAGTTTGATTTTAGTTTTAAGTTTTCCTAAGATGAATAATAAGTTTCAAGAAGCATGGGCCAAATTCCCTGGGCCCCAGTGTAGCAACTTAGTGCTCTGATACCAAAGATGTCATGCCCCGCAAGGGAACCGGGGAAGAGAACAAAGATTCTCTTAACAAAAGAAAACCTAAGTAAAAATTTATGAAAAATTTTGAACTTTGAAAAGAGTTATGTAATCAAAACTTAAACTTAGATTCCTCCTAGGTTCCCTTCTTATTAAATCCATGATTCATTTAAGTCCATAATTAAACTAACAACAAGATAACTTCTCAAGAAAATTACATCATATCATTAGAAGATTCTTTATGAAATACAAAGTACTTTCATTTCAATTCTTTTCCCTTCTTAACACCATCTATATTCCTAAGAATCTTTTATGAACATTATAACTTATAAATCAAATAGAATTTATCTAACTCATTTGATACATTACAAATATACTACATTTTATTTTTCAAAAGCTTCACTTAAACAACAATAATGAAAACATACTACATAACTTGGAATTTTTCAAAATATATTTTTTTTTTCTTTCCCAACATACATCTTAAACATAAATTTCACATTTCCCTTTTCCCTTCTTCCTAAGTCTACCCATTCCAAATACATCATTTTGAAATACATTACTGATTACATTGCATTCAACTCCTCATGAGAGGTAACAAGATTTTACATCATGAAATATAATCACAAGGCCTTCATTCTTCAAAACTGGTACAAAAGCAAGCATGAATCTTCAAGCATTGTATCTGCAAAAGATACCTTGATAAAAATTTTTACCACCCAACCATGTGGATACCTATAAGGCCCACTCCCCCATGCTAGGAGATAAACACCAAGGTCCACAAAGAAGGAATAGCTAGGCCAAACCTAGGGTTGGGTAATCTTTCCCAAAATAGAAAATGAAAAGAGAGTCAAAGTATAGATCTTTCCCAAAAGGTTCTAAGGCTTGGTAGAAACTCTAAGCAACAACCTAAGTGAGTGTCATCACATAGACCTCACTCCTTGGGTTGTCCTGGTACTAGCCACTCTGGGTCCCGGCCCCCAAGTAGGCACCTGCGGGATCGAATGTCTTTCGTACTGACAAGCATCATTCGATCATACCTACGCATAGGTACCTTCTCCCACTCCCATCCATAGCCTTTACTAGCGCTAATGGCATGGGCGAGGCATATTTAATCCTTTTAATGTTTCAACCCATTCCCATAAGTTTAATTAGGTTTTCACTTGTTAAATAACTCTTCAGTCGGTTATCCTGGTTCTAGTCACTTAGGGCCCCGGCCCCGCACTGAGAGCCACTCACTAGGTGTCGTTAGGTTTTCTACCCTTAAACCACATATCGCAATCACATCATACACATAGTAAAAGCATATTATAAATGCATTTGAGAACTACTACAAAGAATTGAAAATAATAGGATAGTTATGTATGTTTAGAGAAATTAGGTACGTTTAAGAATGTTTAGAATGTCTTGATCCTCTTAGAAGACTCTAAACCCTAAACTGCTCCTTACAAACATTCTATCTCAATAAAGGCATCTAAATGTACTGAACATAATCTCCACTAAACAAGGAATGAACAATCTTCAGGTTTATACAAATTTTCTTTCTAAACCTAAAACTTGGCTAATCCTGAAAATTGACTAAGTTTGATTTAATTAAAAATCTAAAATTTAAAAGTTACAACTTAACTCCTAGGAACCTGAAACCTATTCCAATGGATTCAAAGGGTACCTAATCCCTTTATACATGTATAACTTAAAGTATAAGAAATTAAAGTACGTAAACTTATACTTGTATAAAGTGAAAGTATAATTATTGTGCTAGTTGGTCTAAAAATTTTACTTCGGTTTAAATATTAAAATTCTTCCACCCTAACCCTAATATACACGCAAAAATTAAACGTGCATAAACAACGTAGGAAGAAAATATTATTCGGCCAAACAACAGAGATATTCATCCCTGATAAACTTCTACAACAGCCTGGATGGCCTCAAGGAATGTTATCTTGTTTATATTGAAATGACAGTGTATTATAAATGCCTGGCTTTCTATAAATGGGAGAGATGGCTGGAGAATACAACAATAATATATGTCCTAAACTTTAATGGCCTATTTGCATAAACATTTTGCAACATGTAATTTGTACAAACGGAAATAGAAAACAATCCCACAGCATGAACATTGAATGGTTGGCATTACACATTAATATATATGTATATGACCAGCAATAATATATATAACCAACAATGATGCAATATTGTATGAATATTCTGTAATAATCCAATATTATAGAATACCTTAATACATTATTACATGGTATATTAGTGTATTAACATTCTGTAAAAGTAATACACAATATAATAATAATACATTAATGCACACACAGACATTCTGCAATAATATTACACAAAATAATAAATTTACTGCACACACAAACACTCTGCAATAATATTACACAAAATAATAATACTACAATAATGCATATATATATTTTGCAACCATAGTACAATATACAGAAACTTTTCAAGAAATCTAAATTTTACATTCAGTAATAATATATATAACTAGCAATGATGCAATATTGTATCAATATTCAGTAATAATACATTATTACTGAATACCTTAATACGTTATTACATGGTATATTAGTGTATTAATATTCCGTAAAAGTAATACACAATATAATAATAATACATTAATGCACACACAGACATTCTGCAATAATATTACACAAAATAATAAATTTAATGCACACACAAACACTCTACAATAATATTACACAAAATAATAATACTACAATAATGCATATATATATTTTGCAACCATAGTACAATATACATAAACTTTTCAAGAAATCTAAATTTTACATTCACCAATAATATATATAACCAGCAATGATGCAATATTGTATCAATATTCTGTAATAATACATTATTACAGAATACCTTAATACATTATTACATGGTATATTAGTGTATTAACATTCCGTAAAAGTAATACACAATATAATAATAATACATTAATGCACACACAGACATTCTGCAATAATATTACACAAAATAATAAATTTAATGCACACACAAACACTCTGCAATAATATTACACACAATAATAATACTACAATAATGCATATATATATATATATATATATATATATATATATATATATATATATATATATATATATATATATATATATATATATATATATATATATATATATATATATATATATATATATATATATATATATATATATATATATATATATATATATATATATATATATATATATATATATTGCAACCATAGTACAATATAGAGAAGCTTTTCAAGAAATCTAAATTTTACATTCATTCTACAAAATAAATCTACTTCTCAGGATGGATTCCAACCTGGATCCTGCAAAGACCAGTTGTAGAAGAAGGAAGATCAAATCCTCTCCAATGTTTCCAACACTCCTTTGAATCCCTTTGCTTGCAATCATCCAGCCTCTACCCGTAACAATCCAAATGCCAAACTCACAGAATACGGGACTTCTCTCTTTAAAAATATAAATTTTCTACAATAATAATAATAACCCTCTTCTCAAAATCAACTCTTCTCCCAACTCCTTTTACACAGGAAATCTTTCCTGTAAATAGAATGGAGGAGGTGGTTGCACAGGTAATCCAACTGGTGCAACCATCTCAACTATCCATCCATTAATGAGATGGTTTTGAAAACTCATTCCCGTAAAGGGATAAATAAACTATAATATAAGTCCCTAAATTTAAGGGTATTAAAATAAATACTATAATCTTAAAACAATTTATTAAATTATTTAACTATGGTAATAGGATAATCCTATTTACCATACCGCTAATTGATCTATTTATTTATTAATATAATAAATAATTACATGGTAATAATTATATATAAATATATGTATGCATATGCATATATGTGCACCCATATGCCTATGTGTACATATATTATTATTATTATAAATATTATTACAAGCATAATATTATTATTATAAAACATATTATTATTTTTATTGCTATATACTCTTTGTCGTTATTAGTATTATAAAATAATACCATAAATAAGGTACATTATTATTAATGTTAAACATTAGAATAACATTATTATAAAATATATTGTTTATTCATACCTTAATCCCCATTCTAAAATATATATGTATATATTAAGTAGCCACTAACATAGGTTAGAATTTTACCACTATTATTTAAAACCTTTTATTATTAATATTTCCTTAGACATTAAAATACCATAAAATTAATCCTTATCATAGGTATTAAAACCACAAGGTTTAATTGCACTCCAAATCGCTCCTAATGAGATATGCTACTAAATCATACCCTCAAATGAACAATAATCTACATCCATGATCTACTAACAGAATTGAATTTATCATGTGAAGGCAAGAACTAGCTACAAGATCCACAATTCCATCTACTACAAAACCACATAAGACATTCATACAAGGGACTGACTCAACACTTCCCACCTAAGGATAAAAGGATCAAAGGTGAAGTTTCTTCCTGTGGACCTGGTGATACCTTCGTAACAACAACAATGATCGAGGATTTTGAGGGAACACTCAGACATGTGAAGCCAGGTGGAGATGATACCCAGTACCTGCAATCCTGCATCACCAAGAAGAGATACATATATATACATACGGAGATACAAATCAGATATATGCAAGTAGATGACCAGGATCGATACATCGTGTGGACCTCAACTAAGTGAGTAACTACGACTTCATCCTGGAGTCATGAAAAACACATCAGACACATCCATGAAACATAAAACATCATGATAGTGGTTAGATTCAAATAATTGGGTTAGATCCATAAACATATAAAAATAGATAATTTTCTAATCTCATAAACATGTAATTACTAACCATAAATGAGCATATTCATCATGTCATCATCCACAAAACATAAATGTAAATGTATAGTCTTGACCATAATAATAATAATAATATGTCCAAATCAGAAAAGTCTAAGTATCACCATAAGAGAGGTATTACAGATTGAGTTACCTAATGACATGGATATATGACCTATATTAAACATTACTAATTTGTATGAGTTTCATGAACTTGATGAAGACACGATAGTGTTGATGGATTATAAGAAGTTGAAAAGATTTTGGAGCAAAGAATTGGTAGAAGTACAATAGGAAAATAGTAAATGGAATATCTCGTAAAGTGGAAGAATAGACCGATTGAATATAATTCATGGATTTCACAGTTTGAGTTAGATGTAGCTTGGATCATACATGATTCATGATTTGAAGAATCATTTCAAATAAGCTCAGGTGTCTGATGTAGGAGCATCTCGTGTTCTTGGAAATCATGTTTCATGAAAAACATATTTGAGTTGTCTATGTTTCTTGGTTCCTCCTTTGACCAAGTTGGTTCAATGTTTCTTGGTTTCCTTTGTTCGCCGGTGTTGGTCAGTTATCTCTCTAGTGCTCAGTGAATTTACCTAGCACTCAGTGATGCTTGTCTAGTGCTGGGTTTCCTTTCTTACAGAGTTGTTTGTTTTGGATTTGTTTTGAGGCTGACTTGTGCATTTAATTTGGGTCATAGATTTAGTGTTGGTATCCATCCTTGGGAAGCATGTGGACCTACATCTGATCATCCTTTCTCTTGATTATAGATCTAAAGGTTGACTTGGCTCAGTAGCCTCTTGTATACATGTAGTTGTTTGGTTAGAGTTTATGAGTCAGTTTTGGAAAGATACAAGATAGAAGATAGGAAATTAGAGATTGTTGGCAGATCCTCACATGTTGGAGGACTTATGTACTTAATTGTACTATATGGCCTAAGCTGGGAAGGCCTTATAGCCCGGCATGTATGACTCAATTTAAAGATAATATAACATTGCATCTATATTCTCTCTCTCAGTATTGTGTGTTGTTGCTTCCATGTGTTTTTGAGCAAGGTGGATCTAGTTAGGGTGTGCCTTTGGCCTCTCTCCCCATTCCCCCCTCTTGCATCAAATATGGATCAACGAAGGGGATCATAATGCCAAATTTTTCATGCATCGGCTCAAATAAGGAATCATAATTTATGTAAATTTTCCAAATTCATGATAGCTCTAGTTTACTTATACTTAATGAGAATCTTATCCATGTTGAGGTAGCTAATATTTTTTCCAAGTTATTAACAAATTGTATGTCTATTTCAGAGGATGTAGACATCTCAATAGTTCTCAACTGCATCAAAAAGTTAGTAAAACATCAAGACAACTCCCTTCTATGTCAACCATTTACTTTGAAGGAAGTCAAGAAAGTTGTTATTTGAATGTATCCATATAAAGATCTTGTACTACAAGGTTTTACACACCTCTTCTCTAAAAAATGTTAGGATATTATAGGAAGGTTCATTTTGAATGCCTTGGAGGAATAACATTGAAATGTATCTATGCATATGTATTTCAGGACAACCTTTATTTGTCTAATTCATAAAGACAATTGTCCTAAAATTTTGTATAATTTAGACCAAATTCCCTTTGTAGCATTGTGTACAAAGTTTTCACCAAGGTAATATAACTTAGGCTTCAATCTATTATTCCTATGATTGTTTCTCAAGATGAAAGGGGTTTTTTCCTAGGGAGAGATATAGTTGAACGAGTTCTAATTACTCCTGATTTTCTTTAATCTTTAAAAAATCATAGTTTCTCCTCCATGGTTATCAAACAAGATATGATGAAGGCATATGAAATATTGAATTGGCACATTCTTATTGAAGTGTTAAGATAGTTGGGATTTAAAAAAATGGTATAAATAAATTCTATCTTGTATTTTAGGTTCCAAGTTCTTAACACTACTCAATGATTATCCATGTGGTTTCTTCTCATCTTCTCAAGTTGTTTTCCAAGGAGATCCTCTTTCTCTATTCTTATTTATTATTTTTTATGAGGGATTAAGTAGATTAATTCATAGCTAACATATGATTAGCATATGAAATTGGGTCAATATCCCCTATTCAGGCCTATGAACTACCCACATTCTTTTTGTTGATCATAGTCTTCTATTTGGGGAAGTATCAAAGAAAGAAGCCACCATCATTAAAATAAGTGCTAGATAAGTATGATCATGTTCTAGGGATGAAAATTAATGCTTGTATGTCCAGGATTTTCATCTTTAATACACCTCTCATGGTCACCAAATATTTACAAAATTTCTAAGGTTTCAAGCTTGACACATTACGGTGTAAATATTTAGGTGTTCCATGCTTTCATGGTGCAAATAAATCTAATAACTTGAACTAGATCTTATAATCCATACCCAAAAAGGTCTCTTCATAGAAGGGTATATGTTTTCCTTTGGTAGTGAACATTCTTAGGCTTAAATAAATTTTCAGATCAATTCCTAACTACATTTTCTCAGTACTTCAAGCCAAAAAATGAATTCTTAATAACCTATAAATAGCTTTGATTATTTTCTCATTGAAGAAAAACATGGATAATAAATTAAAAATCCCTTTGATCTCATGGAAAAAAAATTCTAAAATGAAACGGAAGGTGGTTCAAGAATACATGACCTTCAGGATAGAAACATGAGTTTAGGAATAAAATTGGCTTGGAACCTTTATTCTAAAACATCTTCAAAATGGACTCAAATCATTACAATTGAATATCTAATTTCAAATTTTCTAGTAGGGATATTAAACTTGTGAAATCCACCCAAAGGATAAAACATGTTGAATTTCATCATCCAAATTAGGGAGATTATCTTTCCATATTAATCTTGGGTGATAAAAAATGGTGCTTGTGCAAACCTTTGGGAGGAATGATGGATTCGGTCCCTTTAAATACATTTGAATTTGGATCTTATGCAACCTAAAAAATTCATTCAATAGGCATGGGGTCATCAAGTTCAAAACCACTTCACTATTACCTCCATCGATGGCTCCCTTTCATATCAATGGAAGTACTTTAGTTGTCTTGACTTCCCTAAATATCCAAAGCATTTTTTACTCTCCATACTTAAAGATAGACAATTATTATTGTCAAATTATAATGAATCCTTGGTCTTGACTCTCAATAAATGAGGACAATATTCGGTTAAGAAGGGTTAGTTATCCCTCAGTTGGAGGAGTGCTCAAAATAATTCCAAGGTTTTTTCCTTTTCTTGTCATGATATTATTCTACCAAAATCAAGTGCATTCACATGGTTGGCACTAATTAATATAAACTAGATAGGTTCTTATGTAGACCATTTAGGAATTTCTCATCAATTCAGTTGTATTTTATGTACTTATCTACCTAAAAGCACAAAGGTCCTTCTCCTCCATTTTTTGTTTACATTTTATTATTTCTATGCATGGATGCTTCAAAAGATGAATCTCTCTTCCAGTCTTCTAAAGGTACTCAAGGAAATTTTTTATACTTGGACCACCCCATATAAAATCTCCTTCTTTGGGGTTCTTTCCAAAGAGTTTCATCCTCTCTAGCAATCTAGAATATATGGTCGAAACAAAATAAGAGGTTATCAAATAAATAGGAGGTCTCCCAAGTCATGTATATTAAATTAAGGCTTCAATTTATGAATGTGTAAAAAATTTCACTTCTAGAATTGAATATCACATCTTTATTTTCTTTATTTGACTCTTTAGTTTAAAATATTTGGTGTCAAAGATCTCTTCCTTTTAAAGGGAGCCTCTTAAATATTCCCTTATTAAACCTCCTAGAAAAAATACTATATGGAAGAATCCCAGGATAAAAAATAAATAAATAGAATCTAGTGATTAACATGTTAAATAATTGAGAGGGGTGGTGAATCAGTTATAATATAACAAATTTATTAACCTTATTAAATCTTTTAGAAAACTTAAAGAAATCTAAATCTTTAAACATATACAAAGATGAAAGTACAACACGCGATACACCATGAATACTAAAATTTATGTGGAAACCCAAGATGGGAAAAGCCATGAAGAAGTCAATTCTCATGAATAGAAACACTAGTTAAGGTAATTTTTACAAAGGCTCACTGCCATTTTTCTCACAAAACGTAAGGCTCAATAGGTTACCTATGCTAACTGCCCTAAAGAAATAAGGTTCATTGTCAATACAAAAAGGCTCATTTATAGAATAAGAGTAATGAAAAAGAATGCACCACTAAAGTCACTTTCACCAACAATCAACAATAAATTAATGATATTATACTCTCCTACTAGTTGTACAAATTTACATACTCATGAATACACATACCTTTTCTTGTCAAATTCACATTCACTATGCACATTCATTCACAGTAGCATAGAACAGAATCACTTTCTTATACTATTACATACCATCATAAACACATAAGTTGCCCTAATATAATTTGAAATAGGTCAGCACAAAATAATCCTATGGAGATAAGAAATAAAATTTGGACCACATAAAACCTCTTTTCCTAATAAATGATGCTACATAATCACCATGATAATAAGAACCAAAAAATAAGATATATACATTACACTAACAACACATGTTCTAGAGCACAATAACCACTTTCTAGATAGGTATGGACCCAAATGAGTGAACCATATTATGTTTCATGATGAATGGGACAAAAAAAAACAAACATAAAGATATATCTACTCAACACATAATCTAGATCTGTGAGGTCCTACCCCGACCCATCTTAGCTTGATAGTTGCTTTGAAACTTGGTTTATCTTGGTGATACTTTATTTACAAACATTAGACCTATTTTTAATTATGACTTTCTATCATTAGACTTTATGATATGTTTGTTATAGATTTATATGATGATGATGTTAGTCATACTCTTTATATGCTTGTATTGGTTTCATGCTTACCTAATGATATATAAAATTCTAAATTCTACACTTGTTATGTTATCTTATAGAATAGTAAAATGTTGATACTATAATGGTTCAATGTTTTAACTTAGGGTTTCTTGTTTATGTGGAAATTGAAGTTACATTTTGATGTTTTAAGAATTAGGGTATAATGTGGATTATGTTTATGATTCATAAAATGGAGTTCCTTTTTTTTCTTTTTTGTAAAAGGTCGAGGCCAAATGAAATGTAGTTCCTTTATATATATTGAGTTCAGATGTTATTATTTCACTTTTGATATGATTATATATGCATTGATTTTATGATGTACTAACATCGGAATCGAGTGTGCAGGATTATGACCATGGTTGTAAATGTGGAGAAACAAGGATGGATACATGTGAAAATCAATTTAAGAGCAGGTCGGCTCTAAGAAGAGAATGACCTCATTGTTACATCATTTTATTTGTAAATGTGATGCATGTATGAATGATGTTGTAAATGTTTGTAAATTCATAATTTGATGTAAATGTAATTATGTAAATGTAAATGTAAATGTTAAATACCCACTAGGCATGCCAAGTGTGTAATGTGATGTGTACTTTTTGTGAGGTGTCACTTGACACTTGTGTAGTGTGCTAGCATGGATTAGTGGAATGTCAACCCTACCTTACCCTATAGGTTATCTTGTGTATCCCTAGGCTTGGTTAGTGGTTTAGGGAACCAAGGTTATGTCATCATGATTCCATTTTCGGATGAAAACTTAACTAAGGTTTTTGAAGGGTTATTTGGAGTCCTAAGGTGTAGTTAGGGTTGGTTTTTAGTGCCCTGAGCCATGGGCATGGGTTAGGGGGCCAAATTTCACCATTTTCACTTTCTTAGGCTTCCATATTGCCTCACTAAGTGGGCCATATTTGGTAATGACTAATTTGGGAATGTTTTCTAGGATAACTCACCTTTCCATGTATTGAATTGGAATCTATTTCCATAGCAAGGGCAAGTGGAAAGTTAGCTAGGATCTAGAAACCTAACTCACTTTGGGATGAGGGAATGAGAGAGGAATGTTTTAGAGTCTTTATGAAAAAAGACTAAAAAAGGAGACACTTCTTAACCATGCTAGTTTTGGATTTGAGAGGAAGAGTCTTGGGAAATTCTAGAAGTTTTTGAGAAGGAAGGATAAGCTAGGAAGGAAAGGATTAGCTATTCTACAAACCTCCATTACCATTGCATAGGAAGAAGGTTGCTGGTTCTTCCTTGTTTTTTTCATGTTATTGTATTGTGAAGATGGATCTTTTGTGTGAGTTTTTAATGTTCTATTTTCTTTATGCTCAAATGTATTTTGTCCTTTTATCTCATTTTTGTGTTTATCAATTATGAAAGTATCTCCTTTTTGTGTTCATCAATTGTGAAATGGGTGTGCAAGATAATTCTCTTCCTTGGGAGGATTTGAGAATGTCTTGGGGAGAAGCGCTTAGTTGGGGAATCCATGTGTTTGAGAGCTTTGATGTATGGGCATCCTTGAGGCCTATTTATGTTATACCTTGGGGGCCATAAGGGATGTTTTTTATGCTCTTGTGATGAGGTGGTATGTTGTAAGTGAGCCTTGTGAAGGCATGTAAGAATTTGTTTAAGTATGACATCTCTATATGAGATAATTCCACCTTCACCTATATTGGGTTCAATTATGAATTCCTATGTGCAAGCTTGGGGATGGGAGTAATAATGTGATTGTTCATGTCTCATAATGTTGAATGTGTGTTTAAGGTGTGTTGAGTGTTTGTAACCTATCTATCCTTGTTTCCCCTAGCTCGAGGGTGGCCATGTAATGGCCTAGGCTAGGAGGTGAGCCTCCATGGTCATGTGGTAAATGTCTTTGTGTTGCAAGTTGTGCTCACATGGTGTGAAGATGAAGTTTCAAGTTGAAGTTGAAAGTTAAGTTAAGATGAAGAAATGGATATGTTAAGACAAGAAAGATATTGTGTATAAATCTTTCCCTTATGTAAGAATTAAGAGAAAGTTGTAGGTGAACATTGTCTAGAAGAAAATTTGCTTGAAATATTTAAAATAGTGATCCTTAAATTGTAGCAAGGGATTAAGTTATTATTTCTATTTTGAAACAAAGTAAAATGTTGTTACCCTTTATGATAGAAGTTTATATGTAATCAATAATACTATTTTATGAACATTTGGATTGGATTAGTTGTCATTTTGGGAATTATGAAATTATCTTGATTTATGAAATCCTTGCTAAGAAAAGGACATTTCTTGTTATTGTTAAGTATGTGATATTCTTTCCTTTTTACCTTATTTGGACATTTAAAATTCAGATTTTATGCTTGTGGATAGAATAGGAAATTAATAGATTTTGATGAAATTTAATATGAATTCTATATGGAAAGAATGTTTAATTTACCATTTTATGGAATATAGTTATTAGTTAAATATTTTCATGTGAAATACAAAGAATTAGAATGTGTTAGAGCTATAGATTTATAGCTTAGTAATCCTATAGTTTATAAAAGAATTATTGTTTTCTAATTTTTAATTAGATTTAGAAATTATTGTTTAAACAATATAGAGATATACATTTTAGCTTTTAATAAGAAAGTAGATTGAATAAAAGTATTGAATGTTTCTTTTTATAAAAAAAAATTTTATTTGTGTTATGTCCCAGTAGTTTTGGGAATTACAAGATCATCTTACATTGTATCATCAAAACATCAAATCTACATTCAAACATTAGATATGTCATCATCAATGAAATTCATTAATAATAAAAATTATAATAGCATCAATATCACATTCCAATAATCTCCCCATTTTTCATTGATGGAAACATTCATCAATAATGAAGCAAAAAACTCACTATCAAATAATGTCATCATGAAACTATTTTTTCTTCACCCTTTTTGAAAAGAATGCAAAAGGGAAAAAGTCCCCCTATCAAACATACTCTTCTCCCCCCGAGAGGAAGCCACCAAGAATTGATCCAGATAAGAGTATGCATAAAATCCCTAAACCAATGGACACTTTGGTGCATCTTCTAAACACTAGGAAGGGGTAGAACCCCAAAATTTTGCCTAAGATACTCAAAAATATCCTTGTACAATGGATTTGTAAAGATCTCTTTAATATAATCCTTTGTAGGTACATATTCTATTACGCCTTCATTTTCAAAAAACTTCTCTCTTAAGAAAATATGTCTAATGAATATGTGTTCTATTCTAAAATGTTGTACTAGATTCTTAAATATATTTAGAGAACTATTATTATCACACATGATTGATATTGGCTCATCAAATGATGTGCTAATATTCTTCAAAGTTTCTTTCTAGCCATAGTACCTGAATGCAACATGAGGATGTTATAATATATTTATCTTAATTAGTAGATAATGATACAAAATCATGCTTCTTACTCAATCATGCAACCAACTGAGAGCCAAGGAACTATGCTACACCACTAGTACTCCTCTAGTTATCAACAAATGTGGCCCAACCAACATTAGCGTAAGATGCCAGTGAAAAAATTGAGCCTTTTGGATACTATAATCCAAGATCTTATGTACCATTCAAATATCTAAAGATTCTCTTTACTGCATGATACCATTTGATTCTTTCAATTCTTGCTGAAATTTTCCTCTTAGAGAAACACCATACATAATATCTGGTCTATTAGAAGTCAAATACATCAATCCTCCAATCATTGGCTTGTACTTACTTACATCATCATTTTGTGAATCATCTTGTTTAGTCAATTTGTATTTGGCTACAATATGCATACATACCAATTTAGAGTTCTCTAATCCAAACTTCTTTAATAATTATTTTCTATACTTGGATTGAGAAATGAAAATTCCTTCACTATTCTAATTTACCTAGAATCCAATGAAAAAAATCATCTCACTGATCCTAGACAATTCAAGTTCCTTTTACATTTCATCAGCAAATTTCCTGTAAAAATCATATTTTCCTCCAAAACTTATGTCATCAACATAAACCACAAAAAATAAGATCTGATTTGAGTTAAATTTACATAAGACAAATTAGTGTCAATAGATTCCTTCTGGAATCCCGATCCAATCAGATACTTGTCCAATCTACCATATAAGGCTCTAGGTTCCCTTCTAAATCCATACAATGCTTTCTTAAACCTATAAACAACATCTAAATCCTTTCCAGACATAAATCCCATTGGTTTTTATATGTATACTTCTTCCATCAATTCTCTATTAAAAACTGTTGACTTAACATCCATCTGATAAACTTTGAAATCTTTAAATGTTGCAAATGCTAAGAATATCTAAATTGCTTCTATCTAGGCAATAGGGGCATAATTTTCATCAAAAGAAGTACCTTCATTCTAAGTCCAATCCTTGCAAACTAATCTTTCCTTTTTTCTCATTACCTTTTCATTTTTTTTCATGTTATTCCAGAATACCCACTTTGTACTTGTCACATTTTTGTCTACATGTTTGTGCACAAGTTCAAAAGTCCGATTTTTCTCCATTTGATCGAGTTCTTCCATTTCCTTTATCCAATTATGATAATTGCATGCTTCTTCCATAGTCTCATGTTCAATCTCTAAGATTAAAAAAAATAATACCCGTTCTTGAGCTTCTCTACTTCTTGTAATGAGTTATTTATTCTTATCTCCTATAATATGATTTTTCTAAATGTTTTCACTATACATACCTTGGTGTTTTATTTGCAGATGTCAAATTATGCTTTGTCTCTTCATCTTCTTCTTTCTTTTTTTATTTTCCTTTGTCCTCTGAGGTAGATTCATTTTCAATATGGCTATCAAGATTTCTTTGGGTATATTCATCAAATTTCACATTCACACTTTCATATCTTGTTTAGTCTCTTTCTATAAAACCAGTACGCTTTTCTTCTTGTAGAGTATCCCAAAAATCTTCCTTCACCATCTTTTCTATCAAAATTTTTAAGATTGCCTTCATCTCTTTGAATATAGGACATATTTCCAATTTTTTTGAAGTATTTCATTGTGGGAGCCCTTCCATGTTATAGCTCATAAGATGTCTTACCTTATTTTCTCTAGTAAAATACTATATTAAGTGTATATACTACTATATGTATTATTTATCTCTAGTACATCTCCGGTAAAACTTCTTCTTTGATCATTATCCTTCCTACTTCTTGATTTATTTAATTCATTATTTCTACTACATTATAATGTAGTGTTCTAGGGGTTGATAACTATTTTTAATTCCATGTTTCTCAGAAAAATTATTAAATTCATTAGTTGTAAACTCTCCTCTATCGGATCTTAAGAATTTTATTTTCCTGCCAACTTCATTCTCAACTCTTTCTTTAAATGTCTTGAATTTATCTATTGCATTTGAACTTTATCTTAAAAATGCAACCTAGGTTAATTTGAATAATAATCAATAAAAATGATGAAATACCTCTCACCTTGTATTCAATTCTTGTTTTGGTTGGACCACATAGGTCAGTGCATACAAGATCCAACAAATTGTTAGATGAATGATCATTTCCTTTGAATCTCTCTCATGTCTTGTTTCCTTCTTGACATCCTTTGCAGATAATGTTGTAGTCTAGTTTGCTCAGTCTTGGAAAATATTTTACAATACTCCTTGAACTTATCCTTACCAAGTTGTCAAAATTTATGTGACACATCCTTCGATGCCAAATCCATCTATAATTGGACCAAGATGATAAGAAACTCTTTTCAACTCCTTCTATTTGATACATGTTTCCACATGTTCTTCTGCCAACTTTAGTAACAGTTCTAAATCTCTTCTAGATCTCACAACTATCATCTTGAAACACAAGATTGTATCAATTTTTGTAAATATATCCAACACTTGAATTATTATTATATAAACCCTTGACATAGTAAACATTGTTAGCGTTATGTTTTCTATCAAAAGTAATAGATCCAATTCAATCAATTTGTGCCAGTATATCATCTCCAAATCAAACATGACCTCAATAATATCTCTCATGCTTTAAAAATTTACTTTTAACCCTAGTTGTATGATTTGAGAATTCACTATCAACCAACCATTCATTTTTATTCCTTGTAACAAATAATCTATTCTCGGTGTTATCATGAAATTCTGGGAAAATGTTAGAGACGTAAAATATAGGTTTTTCTTGTTCTTCCAAAAAACAAATAATCCTCTTGACATGATTCATCATCTGAAATACTAGCATTTTCATTAACATAGTATGCCTTGATATTGAACTTCTTAAACTTTTATCTTGTTCATTTTTCTACACACCTAGTCTCTAGTTGACCAATTTTTCCAAATCTAAAACATTTATGAGGTAAATTTCCTTTCTATTTTCTAGTAGCTTTCTTTATCTTCCTTGTAACATTTTATTCCAACTCATCTGAACTATCACCATGTGTATTTTTCTCTATCTTTGTGGATTTAAAGGCTATTTTATATGTATTCCTCTCTTTTTCTAAATTTCCTCATGTCAAAGATAGTTATGGTGCCAAATAATTGGTCTTTGGTAAAATTCTTTGAATCATAAACTTCCTCTATAGTTCAGATCTTGTCACTATAGCTCTTCAATAAATTCATCAGAATCTTCACCATGACATCTTCATCAGTCTAGTTTGCACCTTTATTTTTTACTTCATTCAGAGTATTGTACACCCTCTAAAATAGCTTGTAATATCTTCACATTCTTCCATTCTTAAATTCTCATAATGTCGCTTAGCAATTAACTTCTTTGATAATGTCAATCTATCATTTCTTTCATAGATCTCTTTTAAGTTTTCCAAAACTTCGTAAGAAGTATTCAAGGAAATAACCTTTGTTAACTTGTTCTTTTATAAAGAATTGAAAATTGTAGACCTTTCTTTCTCATTCTCCTCATATGGTAAATTCTCATCCATAGTTGTAGGGTCATTCACAAATACAAAATATTTTGTCTCAACATATTTCCAAGAGGTGTAACTTATAGAGATCATGTAACCTCTCATTTTCACTTTGTAGAAACTAAATAAGATCCATCAAACACATGAATTGTAAATGTATGCACCATCAAATGTACCTAAAGAGGTTAATCTTTTCATGAAGGAACCAAATATCTGATACAAATTAACAAATAGGCAAAATAATTGGGGGGGGGGCTAAATCAGTTATAATAATTTGTTTTCTTAACTTTAATAAATCTTGGAGAAAACTTAAAGAAATTTGAATCTTAAAAAAAATATGAATATGAAAGAATAAAACACAATACTCCATGAATGTCATAATTTGCATGGAAACCCAAGATGGAAAAAACTATGAAGAAGCTAATTCTCATGAATAGAAGTACTGGTTAAGGTTATTTTTACAAAGGCCCATTGCTAGTTTTCTCATTGTAGTTAAGTTTCACTACTGATTGGCTCACTTTCTATTAGGTTAACCACCCTGAAGAAATAAGGCTCACTGCCAATACAAAATTTCTCAATGCCAGAATAAGAGTAATGAAAAATAATCCACCACTGAAGTCACTATCACCAACAATAAAAAAAATATATGAATGATATTACAATCTACTACTAGTTTCAAACAATTGCATACTCATCAATACACAGATCTTTCATTTTCATATTTTCATTCACTACACACATTCATTCACACTAGCATCAAATAGAATTATCACCAGTGAAAACTTTAGTAGTGATTATTTTCCATTGGTGAATGTCACATGTCGGCAACCTGTGATTTGGTGAATATTTTACACATATGGGATTGACCCTATCGCCCTGCATTTATTAAAATTGGGTCCAATTCTTGGGCTCATTGCCAATCGATTTATTTAATTTTGTCTATTTCTTTCACATTATTGCCAATGGAATATAATTTTTGGGCACACCAAATTTTAGACATTCGCCTATAATTTCAAAGCGGCCCCAAATGGATGGCCTATGTTCACCAATAGTTTTATACATATATATTTATAGGTGGCCCCAAATTTAACTAGTATTTTACAGACATGTGTCTCAAATAGATGCATTTTTGCAAACTTTATTAATCATACCAAGGTATTGGACAACCCATAATCGCCTCACAAATAACACAAGATGTGTTATAATTACATGGACTTCACCAAATATTTTTAGATCTAATACCTCCCATCAAATTCACCAAAAAAGGATTAGTATAAATACATTCATAGATGAGTTTTATTGTACACAATTTGGTTTGGTTCAATTTGATTGATTGTGAAGTTTAGACTGTTGAGTATTGACTGTATTGGTGAGTTGCGACTGCAATTTAATTTGAGGAAAAGGTAAGTGATTATTATTCTGTGACTATGTAAATTTTAGTTCATTCTTATTTAGTGGGGACCAATTAGTGAACAATGGTGACAAGGGAGACCTCAGACATGATTTAAGGGAAAATGAGTCATATATTTATATATTATAGTTCCATTATCACTTCTTCAACAAGTAAATTTTTTTTTTTTGCAATGGTAGGTTGGTAGCCTTTATTTAATTAAAGAATTGAGATGTCAAACAAGATAAGGGTAAGGATCCTTCATATGGGGAAAGCCAAGAGAGGCCAACAAAATGTATAACTTTATCATCATACTTTGGTCATGGTGTTGGAAATATTACTAGGCAAAATCGGGAAGCTACTTCATCACAAAAAGATTTTTAAGATCCACAACCTGAACCTACATGACATATTGAAGAAGTCATCAAACCTGATATCTTAGATCATGATGAACTTGAAGAAGATTTTTAGTTAAATAGCCAGAGTAGCCATAATGATATAATTTACTTGGTTGAGACTGAGAATGTGAGAGAAGATCATGGTGCAGGGAAGAAGAAAAGAAAAGAAAATTCAAAGAATGATATAGAATCAAAAAAATGTCAAATGTGGGATCTATTGAGGAATTTTCAAGTAGAATGGGTGTCAAAGTATCCATTCATTGAACCAATGGACAATCCAATTGAAGGTGAGCCTCTGGTAGAATTCAGATGTAAGGTTTGCAACAAGATAAATAAGAACGAAAAGAGCTTGGAGCTAAAAATTGACATGATAGAGAAGCATATGGGTAAAGTTTACAAAAAGAAAACCATAGATGGAGTTCAAAAATTAGTGATAAGATGGAAAAGAAAGGAGGAATCTTAGGATGTTAGGAATGTAGAATTATATGAATTTCAACAGAATATATAGATGAAGCCTAGTGAAGTTAAAGGCTCTATTGAAGCTTGTTTTGGAAATGCATTGGAAGTAGAACTAATGGGAAAAGTTGTTCAGTTAAGTGTTGTGTTTAATATTTTGAGCAGAGGGCATCCTATGATAGACTACCCATCATTGAGTGCTTTATTACACTTTCTGAAAGTTTGTAACTATCCTAACTATAAGAATTTGCAAATAGAAAAGATTAAACCAAGGATCTAGAGGTTAAAGAAAAGCATAAGAGAGATGATATGAATGCAATGATGGATATTGAATTGATCCAATGAATTCACCTTGAATGATTGATTAATATTACATAATAGGATTCCTTATATAGGAAAGGTGATAAGAGAGAATGATAAGGAGATGATAAGCTATCATCTACGCTAGGTGTTATCACATGTCCATCAAATGTGGATCATCCTCCATTATGCAATAAAGTATGTGCAATGGATTAGGATGATAATGTGATAAAAGCACTAAAGGTGGATCTAGTACCAAAAGTGGAATTTCTCCTACACCATGTGTTGAATGATGTGCACACTCCTAGGTGTCTCAATCACTAACTACTATGCAATGCATTATCCTAAGTAAGATTAAGTTAAGTGTAATTAGGAATATTTAATTACACCAACAACCCCCCTTGAGTGCAACTTAGGGGAATGCACTTAAACTCACAATGCAAGATGGGTCCCGACAACAAGGCCATGTTAGGTACCCATGTACAAAATGAAATACATGGAATAAATAACTCTTATAAAGTGGAGAAAGAGGGAAAAACTCATGGGAAAAACCCTCCCCTGAAAAGAGAGAAGAAAACAAGATGCATGGATGGATGGAGTGCTCAAGACCCCCCAAGAACTACATACATCATGTATATACAAAGAATTATCCCCCCATAAGAAGGATAGTTGGAGACATGATATCCCCACCATAATGATGAAGCTCCCATGTTGATGAAGAGTGCCTACAAATAATAGATCAACCAATGCTTACAAGAAACATGTCTCCCCTTGGGAAGAAATAGATACATCAAATGATGAAGAAACCAATCCATATGCAAATGGAATGAGGAAGAAGATGAAGGTTTCCATGCATTAATCTCTTAAGACTGAATAGGAATCTCCAAATCCAAAGAATTTATCACCTCATGTGACAAATCAAATGAAAAGGAGAAGAATCAAATGTACCAATATCCAAAGAAGGTAAAGAAGTATCCCCAACTATGATGAAATTGTCATCAAGGGAAAGAGAAACCCCCTCATGTATGTCTTCCAAATCTGGATCATGAGAATCAACAAATGTTGAAGATGCATCCAAGTAGTCATCACATTCTGCAAGATCTGAAACACTATGAACATCTTACTAAATAGTAGAGTCCATGTCTAAAGAAGCAAGAGGTGGAGGAGTGGGAAGATCAACACTTGTCTCAACAACAAAATGATTCAAGTGCCCAAAAGTCTCCTCATAATTATCCCTTGGCAAAGGGATGGGTACATCATGAATATCATCATCATTATCAACAAAATTTGAAAAAGAATACAAGTGTGATTTATGATCAACAACTCCCATAGCTATGACATCTCTAGTCTACATGTACCTAATGTAGAAAAAATCAGGAGTGAACTCAACAATTTTACCTTGTGCCCCATGTGTAATTTGGTAAATAGAAAGGAGATTAGTGGTCAAGGATTATACACAAAGAACATCATTAAATGTCCCCTTTCCCATAGGAATAGAACCTTTGCCACAAACTCTCATGAAAGTGTTGTCACCCATCAAAATATTAGGAGAATTACAAGGCTCAATAGAAGAAAACATATCCATAGAAGATGTCATATGATGTGATGCACCTGAATCAAGAAGTCATTTACCTTGCACAAGATGTGTGGAAGCCAAAAGTGCTTGTCCTTTACCTTTATTTGTGGATGATGATGTAGATGTAGAAACTGCCAAATGTGTAGAAGAAGGAGTATACATTGATGAGGGAAACTTAATTTTGTTCTTCTAAATAAGGCAAGTTAGCTCATCAATCTTCTTTTGAAAACACTTATGTTCATCATGTCCTAGCTTTTTACAATATGCACATTTATCTCTCTTTCTTCTAGATGATTCCTCTCTTAAAGAGGACTTGGATTCAATAGTATTTGATGAAGAAGATTCATTACCTTTTTCATGAGGCTTAGGATCCTTATTTTGTTTCTTTCCTTTTCCATTAGAAGCCTTTGAAGTAGACTCACTTGTAATCAATGCTTGATGTGTGGAAGGCTTCAATTGACCCATGTGTGCCAACTTTGCTTGTTCCCTTGTGAGTTGCGCTGCAAATTCATCAAGAGAGGACAATTTATATGCACTACCAAGAGCATCCATAGTAGCATATAATGTAGAAACAATGATAGAATAATCAGGACCTAGCTTGGAAAGAATAGAAAAGATCAATTGTTCATCCCCTTTAACAATGCCACATGAAGAAAGCTCCAATCTAATAGAATTGAACTTAGAGAAAAAATCTTGAATATTGTCAAAATCACTAGGATTAAGACCTATGAGATCATTCTCTAATCTGAATTTTATCATCCTATTAGGTTTATCAAAGAGTCCTTCCAATGTGACCTAAGCATCATGAGGATGTGTGCAAGATGCAATATGAAAGTGCAAGTCGCGAGAGCTAGATGATCTAAGAGAGCCAAGTGCTTTATCCCTTCTATCAAACCATTTTTGCCTTTTTGCAACACCTATTTGAGGTTCTTGATCCTGCCCCAGAGTCATTCTAAGCAATCCAATACTCAACAAATGATCACTTAAAGATACTTTCCAATCATGGTAGTTATATGGAGTGAGGATTTTGACCTTTGAATTATCCATAATACAACCAAATAATGATTAATAACTACTAATAACTCCTTCAAATAATTCATGCAAATCAAAAAACTAAAATCCAAGGATTAACCAAGTGCAAAGATAGCCCCAAAATTACCTATTTCTAAAAGTGATATTTCCACCCAAAATCATTGAAATCTAATTGTGGATCTAGAAAGTAGATGAAAAATCATGCACTTTCAAACAAACATTCACCTCAAAATGTTACCGTATGTGCCCAAACGAAGCCCTAGAAGTTGCAGAAATCAGGAACATATAGGAATAGTCAATAGAATCTGCACTTTCTGACAAATTAGGCCACCAAAATAAAAAATCAACACTACCACTAGATTTTTTAGGAAATTCTACCCAATTTCAAAAAAATTTGCACCTGATTTGGAGCCCGGATGACCAAGTTATGGCCTCCCAAAGTCGGATTGTCAAATCAAAACTGCATATGGTGAGGACTAAGAAATTTGCAAACCCTACTAACATCAGCAATTTGCAGGGTTAAATTTGATGGTCTGGAAGTTGTTGCAAAAAACCCAGTTTTGCCTATTTTGATGGCTAAATGACCATCAAGTTTAGGCTCTTTGAAGGGTGACGTCTGAAAAAATTTCATTCTCAGCTGACCTAGTAGGTGACTAGATGTCCATACAGGTATAGATGCTAGCTAGGTCTATGACATGGTGGGCCATACAAGTGGTGTAGGTGACTGAGGTGGCACTGACAAAGCGTCGATGTGGCATCCCAGGATATGGGCTATGCTACGGATGTGGCAGTCTATTCTCTGTCGCGTGGCGCTCCGGGTGACTGGGAAAGGGTGATGACGGGGTGCCTATTGGCAGAGTGTACAGAGTGCCCATGTGAAGTTGGGGGTAGGAGGTGGGGCTGGTGGCACCCACCGGTAGCGAGATCGACCGCTGGTGGTGGTGGAGAGGTGGAGCGATGCCGGCAGTGGGAATATTAATCCCACATTCACTGTGGGAAGGGCTTTTGTGCTATTTTAATATGCAAACCCCTGGTACAGCTAGAAACATGTGAGCCAGGCCTGCTAGGTTCTTGTCTTAGGGCTTGAGTTGGGTCTATGTACTTTTCCTATCTGGTGATGTCACATTATACAATGTTGCTTGTTGATTTGCAAATGAGAGGGAATATACCAGTACAAATGTCAGGGCATGTACCATGCCCAAAACCAAATTTTTACACAAATTTTTTTTTTGAACAAATGGCAGAATAAAAAAAATATTTTCTTTTGAAAAATTGTACCGTAGAGGTGCAGATCGGGCCTTACGATCCGATTTGCAAAAAAAAATTGCCTCAATTTGGACTTTCACCAAATATAGGTGAGTTTATAGTCAATTTTAACCGAAACAATCTCCTGGATGCAATGGTGAGGTTAGATCTGCTCCAAGACCCCTCTATCACGTGCTGGCTCTCAGATCTAAGATTTGGACCTTCAAAGCTTGCATTAAGATCTCTTCAAATCGGCTGATCTAAACACTCCAATGGCTCTGATACCATGTAATAATTTGCAAATAGCAAAGATTGAACTAAGGATCTAGAGGTTAAAGAAAAGCACAAGAGAGATGATATGAATGCAATGATGGATATTGAATTGATCCAATGAATTCACCTTAAATGATTGATTAATATTACATAATAGGCCTCCTGATATAGGAAAGGCAATAAGAGAGAATGATAAGGAGCTGATAAGCTATCACCTATGCTAGGTGTAATCACATGTCCACAAAATGTGGATCATCCTCCATTATGCAATAAAGTATGTGCAATGGATTAGGATGATAATGTGATAAGAGCACTAAAGGTGGATCTAGCACCAAAAGTGGAATTTCTTCCACACCATGTTCTTAATGAGGTGCACACTCCTAGGTGTCTCAATCACTAACTACTATGCAATGCATTATCTTAAGTAAGATTAAGTTAAGTGTAATTAGGAATATTTAATTACACCAACACTAACAATCACTGGTCAGTAAATAATGGATGGGAATGGGCAAGTTGTCTTGCTGAGGTTTAAAAAGAGGATCTAAAGGAAAAAATTAAAGAGTCAAATTTTATTGCATTGTCTTTAGAGGAGGTTACAATAGTCGATAATACTTCTTGGGTATGCATGCATTTTTATACTGTACAAATTTTTTTTTGCCAACCTCATCTACTAAGTGTTGCTAAAATGAAGGATAATGTGACCGTGAAAAATGTATTTGAACTAGTAAAGAGTTCTCTAATTGAATATGGAGGTATAAATGACACAATGATTTCCAAAAAGCTAGTGTGTGTTGGAGAAAATGGAGCTTCAGTAATCAAGGCCATAGGGGTGGTCTTTGTGCAAAGATACAATCTTGTTGTGCATCCTATGTTACCCCCATTCACTGCATGGCCCACCTAATGAATCTAGCTTTTTGAATTGTCAGCAAGCATGCTCTAATACAAAAAACTAAAGTTTTAATCAAAGATATCTACCAATACTTTTGTCAAAGTCTAAATGATTGAGGGAATTTCAACACTTTTCCGAAGGAATAACCAAGGGAACAAGATTCTTAAGGATAATGATACTAGATGGATCTCTTTGGATGAACCAGCGCATCGAGTTCTTTCATAATATCAATCATTGCTTGGTCTATTTAACTCAAGTTGTGACGAAGTAGGGCTACCAAAATTTCCTGTGTTGCTGCGAATGTTAAGCAATGTAGAGACACTCTTAAAATTAGTAGGTCTTCTCCCCATGCTCAAGGAAATGTGAAATTTAATGAAAAAGGCCTCGCAAAGAGCTATGTATATTGCAGAATATGTTGTGCTGTGTAAATTGACATGTATGACGCTCGATCATCTTTATTGATCATTTGAGGATGTAAAATTTTGTAGCTGGCTAAAAATCACAGATTTGGATAATCCTGATAACTTTTAAAAATTAGTGCAAATGGGGAGTTATGTGCAGAAGTTCACATAGTTCAAATACCAATGCACTACTTTGCCAGGATCGAGTCCGAGGAACCAGGAAAAACCCCCAGGAATAGAGTATCAAGTATTAAAAAGGAAGACTTTACCAAGATTGTTGAGTCTGTAATAGCTTCTTTCAAGCACATTGCCTATGATCTTTCCATACAAATTAGATCAAGATTCCCTAAAGTCAAACTACTTGAATCGATGGCTATTGTGTTTCCTCAATATTGGAGAGTGAACAATTTGAAAGATTTTTGAACTAAGCTACTAAATTTGATAGATCATTTTTGCAAAACCAAAGAGTTAAATGGAGTAACTATAAATAGTATTTTAGATGAATTTCCTTTGAGAGAGAAATCATGTAATTTTTCACTGACAATGAGGGAACAATATAATATTATGCATAACCCTCTCAAAGTTGGATCGATAACAAGGTTTTGGAAAAATCTAGCTGAGAGAAAAATGTTGATTGATTCAATATCAAAATATTCCAAGCTTGCCAATCTATGTTTGACCATGATATTGGGGTTGATGGAGGATGAGAAATTTTTTAGTGCTTTTGGATTCCTAAATTCAAAGCTAAGAAACAAACTAGACAAGAATTTGGAAAATTTCTTGAGGCTCTATATATCCAGGTATGAAGTCAATACTTTTCCTTACGAAAGGGCACTAAAATTGTGGAGGAAGAAATGTCAGAGAAGAGGGTTGGACAACATTTCAAATCAAAGTGGGAGTGATAGAGACAATGATGTCATTGACTCATAAACTGGTACTAGTACTGCTAGCGGTGAACATCAGTTAAGTGGAGGTATGTAGAGTGAAGAAAACATAACGAAGAACCAAGGAAGCTATGAAGTTGATGTTGATGAATCCGAGGATCCCAATAATGATATGATGTGGAAGCTTGAACTGTTGTAGAAGTAGTAGGTCCTAGGTATTTATTAAACTTTTTCTTGTAGTCTATTGTTAGTTTCTATATCTCATCATCAATTATGCATGATAGCATATTCCAATGTCAAAAACATGAATGTGGTTGATAATGTCAACAAGATTCAATTCCACAACTAATAATGGTTAAATCATTTGCATTTTTCAACTCGTATGGTACAATTCTTTTATATTTTTTATTAATTTTTTTGACAATGTAGAAATTCATATATTACAATTCTTAGAAATATTGATTCTCACTAATCTAATTACAAATATGATACAATATAACAATTCATTCAATAATATTAGTAAGAACACAAATTTGTGATTATGTTTACAAATGTCAATGACTCAATACCCATTGGCACATTTCCCAATTTCAATTTCATTACCCTAAGCCAATGACCATGAATTCCCTTTTATAGAAACAAGGGAGCAATAACACCATCAGGTCTATTTTCCTAATGTGAAGTCTCAAAATCAAAATCAGTAAGACAACTACAAGTTCCTTCCAATATTGCATTCAAATTTGTCAATATTTTCATGCAGTTTGTAATGCCTTCATGAATTTTGTCTCGAGGAAGCTTGCCTAAATCAGATGTCATTGTGTCCTCCAAATTTCTTTTTTCCTCTATTCCAATAGCATATAACAGAGTAAATCAACTAAGAATAACTGAATAAAATAAAGTAACTCAATGTACATTAAATTGGAAAACATGGAAATTAGATAGAGGACAATTTGTTTTGTATTCTTTTGCAATACACTAAAATTTACAATAGTTCAAAATTCAGAGCATTAGCAATGGTTGTAGGCCAGTCCAAACATCCTCTTATGGCAAAACAATTTGGTTCAAAGTATAGTCACACTCTTGCAACTTCACTAGCAATTCATATTTGGAAGTGTGACTTGACAAAACTGTTGCTTCTAAAACTCCATTCAAAGTTCTGACTAGTTTGATAAAATCCATGAATGTATAAGGAGATGTGTCTGTAGGAAGAAAGCATAAATCAATATTTATTTTATCTTGCAACCTTATTTTGTAAGTTTATCTTCCAATGAACTTATTTGTGTCAAATCCCTTAGGCAAACCAAGACATTCCAAATTTTCTTTCCTTTCTTCCTTCTTTGTGATCTTCTTCTTAGTTTTGTCATCCAATTCTTGTCCTTCCCTTAGATTCTCACATTTTCAAATGATACTTGATACCTTTACTGAGGCATCAAGGCAGGTGCTAATTCCCTTATTTGATATATAACTATCACTCTTACTATAGATTTGTTGCATAATACCTTTTGCATTCTTTTCTTTCTTGACAACATCCATGTTCTGTTCAATGTTGTGATGGAGCTTCCAATAACATACTCTCATACTTTGAATCATTTCAAACCAGTCACACAAGCTATGAGACATCCCTAATATTTGGCCCCAAATGTATTTTATTGTAATATTCACTAAATTATTACTAGTATTTGTTAAACTTTGAATTGTATTATTTTCCTTCTTTAGTTCTTCTGCCATTTTTTCACAAATATTTTTCTCTTCCATTGCTTTGTGTTCCCAATGATTGGCTCCATCCGCTTGAGAGTCCAATTTATTTTGCGATTCTTGGTTGGAGGCAGCATTACTGTCCACTGTTTTAAATAACTTTTGTGAAGAAACTCTTTCTTCTTCTAATTTTTTCACTAATTTCTGCCAATTTTCCCCTCAGTGACTTCAGCTCTGCCTGCTCATGTTCCTTCATTACTGCCTCTGCATGTTCCTTCTCTGTATTTTCTGATGTAGAGGCTGATTTTTTAATCTTTTTTTGTAATTCTTTTAAACTATTCTCTAAAGCTTTCTTCTACTTTTTCATTGGCAATTTCTACATGTAACTTTTCTATAATTTGCTCAAGGTTAGTTTTCTCTTTTTCCATCTTTAGCAGTGCACTGTACACCACTTGGTTCGTAGACTTTGACACATTGATTTTGTCCACATTATTAACTTTGGAAAAATCCATTTCTGTTAGAAATATAGATGCAGTAACTGAGAGGGGGGGTGAATCAGTTAACCAAAAAATATTATCACTGATCCCTTAAATATCTTAACAAATTATTTATTGTGCCACTCGGTAAATATACAGAGAAATGCTGAAAACTTGATCCTTGAAGTGTGTAATAATTAAACTATTCTTAAGCATTCATCACTGATTAACTTACATGAATAAAGAAAATAACATGAACACAAGAGACACCAGATTTACCGTGGAAACCCAATATGGGAAAAACCACCAATGTAACTAGTTACTATTTTTCACTCTTCTGAAGTGATGCTCAGTTAGAAGCCAACCCAGTAAAAGGTTACAAAACACACTGTTAGGTGTGACCTTGTTAGAGGATTTAATCACCCTGCTAGGACTGGCCTTATAAGAGGTCTTGAAACAATTCAATAGAACTGTTACCTTGTTAGAGGATTTACAAAATGGTTGTTAAACCAACTCGGTTAAGAGATTTTGATATCAGTGCTACAATTGCTAGAGAGTAACAATGAAATAACCTACAACTGAATTGCTGAATATAGATCTCTGTTCTGTTTCACTAGATCCTTACTAATCAATTAAATCTTTTCTACTCCTCAAGGATATTTGACCATCCTTCAAAATTCACACACACCTTTCTTCAAAATGATTTCTACATGCTGTATATATTTTATTCACCATTTGACCTTCTATATATATATGCCATTTCATAATCATTTAGATTGTCAAGTCGGCACTAAAAATTATTATAACAGTCAGCTGGGATAAACAAACTGTAATAACAAAATTCTTTGAAAGGGATGACCTTGCTCGGTAAACATTAATCCTGAAAAGATTTCCTTCGGTGACCAAGAGAACTCGGTAACCACAGTGAATTCTACAACATCCTTTGGAGACCGAGAGAGCTCGGTAACCACTAATTTTCCTTCAATAACCAAGGAGGCTCGGTTAACACTGTTATCATGTCATGTTTCCTTTAGACACCTGAGAGAACTTGGTAGAGACTAAAAACCACCTAGCTGACCGACTGAGCTCGGTAGATACTGAGAACCGCTTAGCTGACCGACTGAACTCAGTAGATACTGAGAACCACTAAGCTGACCGACTGAACTCGGTAGATACTGGGAGTGATAATTGATATGAAATTTGTGTGACATCAAAGACAACACATAGCTAATCCAACAATGTCCTTCAGACAATTGTATCCAACAATCTCCCTCTTTGGCATTGATGGCAACACAACATGTCATAGCACAATGAAATTTCACAGAGAAACCAAGAGTAAGAAACATATCCTTAGCTTCATTCTGATTCCCATCATCTTCAACATTCTTTCTCAGACTGAGAACTCTCCCTCTTAACTTCTCAAATTATTCTTCTTAGAAATTTCTTGAAATGACAGCAAACTCTCCCTTTTTGACAACACATGCCAAAGACAACTTACACGGTTTCAGTAAATATCAATGTACCTTATGTACTGATTCATATGCAATGATTCTCTGACTATGCTGCATCAACTGATTGATCTTCAACATGTTCTGGTTGATGCATCACTAAAACTTTATTTAGTGAACCTCGGACAGGGGAGTGACCCCTAACTTGCCTCTTAGATACAAGAATGCATCCTTAGGTAGTGGTTTGGTGAAGATATCTGCAATTTTTTCTTTTGTATGAATATATTCCAATCTGATTTCCTTGTCCTACACCAATTCTCTGACAAAGTGATATTTAATTGCAATGTGCTTAGTTTTGGAATGCATTACTCGAATCTTTGAAATATTTATTGTACTTGTATTATCACAAAACATAACAACTGGTTCTTTGATCTCAACCTTCATGCCTTCCTAAAGCTGTTTAAACCATATAATATTAGAGTAGTTTACTACTGCAGCAACATATTCTACTTCTGCTGTGGATTGGGATGTGCAATTTTTCTTTTTACTAGTCCAAGATACTAACCTCTTGCCAAGAAAGAATGGACCACCACTTGTACTCTTTCTGTCATCAATGTTTCCTGCCCAATCAGCATCAGTAAACACTTTTAAATCCAGATTGCCTCCAAATTTATACCACAAGCTATAATCTTCAGTTCCCCTTAAATACCTCAAGATTCTTTTAATTTCCATCATGTGATTTTCTCTGGGTTTAGCCAAGAATCTTGCCACTATTCCAATTGCTAAGGCAATATCAGGCCTTGTGTGTACTACATACTGTAATTTTCCAATCATTGATCTGTATAAGGTCTGATCTACTTCTTTTGAATCATCATCTTTGGTAAGCTTCAGTCTAGTACACATGGGTGTACCAACTGGTTTTGAATCTTCCATACCAAATTTCTTAAGTATTTCCCTGATATATTTAGACTGAGTAATGTAGATACCATTTTTGTTCTGCTGAATCTGAAGTCCAACAAAGAATTTTATCTGACCAAACATAGACATTTCAAATTCTTTGTTCATAAGCTCTGAAAATTCTTTGCACTGATCATCATTTCCTATAAACACAGTATCATCCACAATTATTTATGCCAAAACAATTTTGTTATCTGATCCTTCTTTGATGTATAAATTGTTGTTGTCATTAGCCCTTTTGAAATCAATTTGAGTAAGATAGTTATGTAATCTTTCATACCATGCTCTAGGAGCTTGTTTCAGACCATACAATGCTTTGTGTAATTTGCAGACCATATCCCTTTTGTCTAGATCAATAAAACCTTCAGGTTGCTCAATGTAGACTTCTTCCTCAAGAATACCATTGAGAAAAGTAGATTTGATATCCATCCGATATACCTTAAATCCTTTATGTGCTACATATGCAAGTAAAGTCCTCACACCTTCTAATCTTGCAATAGGAGCAAAAGTCTCTCCATAATCTATTCCTTCTTCTTGAGAATATCCTTTACATACCAATCTTGCTTTGTTTCTTGATACTTGACCATCTTCATTCAACTTATTTCTGAATACCCATTTTGTCCCAATTACATTTTTATCTTTAGGCCTAGGTACAAGAGTCCATGTCTTATTTTTCTCTATTTTCTCTATTTCTTCATTCATAGCCTCAATCCAACTTTCATTTTCTAATGCATCTTTGACATTTTTAGGTTCAAAATCAGCAAATAAACATGTATCTTTTAGTTTACTTCTTGTCATAGTACCATCTGATTTGTTTCCAATAATCTGATCTGGTTTATGATGCTTTCTGACATACTTGGCTAATACAGGTTCCTTGATTCTTGAATGAGTTACATTGTCATCTTCTTCATATTCAGGTTCAAATTGCTCGGGCTTGGTAGATACTTTCTTGGTAGCTTCAGACTGAGACTCGGTACTTTGTGACTCGGTTAGAACTTCTTCTTGTGACTCAGTTACTATACTGGGCTCAGTAGATGTAGTCTCCTTACATGTGTCTAGCAATGTATCAGGTTTGATGTAAACAAATTTTCTATAGTCCTCTGGTTCCTTTTTGCTTTCTTCTTCAATCTTTTCTGCAAACTCATCAATTCTCACATGTGCACTTTCTATGATTTTGTGAGTAGACAAATTTAGACATCTATATGCCTTACTTTTGCAAGAATATCCCAAAAATATTTCTTCATCACTCTTTACATCAAATTTTCCTTTTCTAGATTCTTTTAAGATGTAACATTTACTACCAAATACTTTTACGTAACTTACATTTGGTTTGTAGCCATACCATAGCTCATATGGAGTCTTGAATGTGTCTTTTCTCAGCTGTACTCGGTTCAAGGTATGAACTACAGTGCTGATAGCTTCCTTCCAGTATTTCATAGCAATGTTCTTTTCAATCATTAGAGTCCTTGCACAGTCCATGATAAATCTGTTCCTTCTTTCAGCTATTCCATTCTGCTCAGGAGTTCTCGGGGCTGATACCTATCTTTTGATTCCTCTTTCAATGCAGAAATTATTGAATTCATGGGAGATGAATTCACCACCTCTGTCTAATCTCAAGCATTTTATTCTTTTTTCTGTTTCCTTTTCTACTCTTGCTAAATACCATTTGAACTTCTCAAATGCTTCAAACTTTTCTCTTAAATACATAACAATCATCATTCTAGAATAATCATCAACAAAGAGAATAAAGAATTTTTCTCTGGTATAGCTCTCAATTCCAATAGGTCCACATAAATCAGTATGCACAATTTCCAAAATATCTTCAGACTGATAGTTTTTACTTTTGAAACTAGACTTTCCCATTTTACCAATTTGACAATTCTTGCATAGACCAACATCAAGTTTCTTCAAAGTAGGAATACCTCTTACTTTCTTGAATTTGCTTATTTTCATCATGTTGTCAAAATTTACATGACATAACCTTTTGTGCCATAACCAACTTTCTTCAATTTGAGCAATAAAACATGAGTAATCACCAAGATCAAGATAAAACAGGTTACCTTTGGTTTGTTTGCCTGATCCTATCAGTTTTCCTTTGTCATCCAGCTTTCTTGCTTTTCCATTCATGAATTCAACCTTGAATCCAATGTTGATTAGTTGTGCTACACTTAGAAGATTATGCTTTAGTCCTTCGACCCAATATGCATTATCACATATAAGTTCTATGGTTAATGAAATTTGTCCCTTTCCTTTTATACAACAGGGTTCATTGTTTCCAAACCTTACATTACCACCATCAAAGTTTTCAAAGTGTTCAAACTTGGTCCTGTCACCAGTCATATGATGTGAACATCCACTGTCTATAATCCATGTATCATTCTTTCTTATATGAGAGATAAGTACCATCTCATCTTCATCATTACCAGATTCATCTTTTACAACAATGAAAACAATTTCTTCTTCACTATCATCTGAATATTTAGCTAAGAAACATGTTTTCTTACCTTTATCCTTGAATGATTTGAAATTTTTCTTGCCATTGTACTTGTAATTTTTCTTCTCATCTTTGTTTTGCTTGTTTGGACACCTAGCTGCAATATGACCAATTTTTTCACATGAAAAACAGATTAAGGGAGTTTTACCTCTGTATTTTCCTCTGCCTCTTGAATACTTCTTTGCAAGTAATGCTTCAATAACTTCAAGATCACTATCAGAACTTTCCTCTGGTTCTTCTTCACTTTCTGATTGGATTTTCTTCCCTTTCTTGAGTGAAAGTTTGGCCTCAAAAGCTGATTCAATATTTTTAGAAGTTGGAACATAGTTGTCATAGTTATCCAGTTCAAAGGCTGTCAATCTTCCAACTAAGGCATCCAAAGTTATATTGTGATTTTCTTCACATCTTCTTTCTTGAATAGCAGAAACTCTTATTGCATAAATAGGGAGTAATGTTCTAAGAACCTTACTTATAACCGTTTCATCATCAATTTTTCCTCTAGAAGCTCTAATTACACTAACACTTGTCTTGATTCTTTCAACATATTTTGCAATGTTTTCTTCTTCTCTCATTTTCATTTGATCAAACTATCCTCTTAGGCTCTCTGCTTTGGCTCTCTTCACATTGTCATCACCACCATAGATTTTCTTTAGCTTGTTCCACATTTCATGAGCAGTTGTGCAGTCTTTGATTTCATCAAATTCTTCATAGCTAAGAGCTGATGCAATGTCTATCATCATAGTGTTATGGTTATTCTTCTCTGCAATATCTTCAACAGTTAATGTGCCAGTAGGAATTGTATATTCTTGATCAATATATTTGCATCCTGAATCACCAATGGAAGCCAGATGTAATCTCATGAGACCTTGCCATGCTGAAAAGTTATTTCTGTTAAGCCTTGGAATTTCTCTTTTGTAAGACATCTTGATCTTTAGCTTAGGTCCTTGAAACCCTTCCTGCAAGCACCAAAAGCTCTGATACCAATTGTTGGAAATATAGATGCAGTAACTGAGAGGGGGGGTGAATCAGTTAACCAAAAAATATTACCACTGATCCTTTAAATATCTTAACAAATTATTTACTATGCCATTCGGTAAATATACAGAGAAATGCTGAAAACTTGATCCTTGAAGTGTGTAATAATTAAACTGTTCTTAAGCATTCATCACTGATTAACTTACATGAATAAAGAAAATAACATGAACACAAGAGACACCAGATTTACTGTGGAAACCCAATATGGGAAAAACCACCAATGTAACTAGTTACTATTTTTCACTCTTCTGAAGTGATGCCCGGTTAGAAGCCAACCCGGTAAAAGGTTACAAAACACACTGTTAGGTGTGACTTTGTTAGAGGATTTAATCACCCTACTAGGAGTGGCCTTGTAAGAGGTCTTGAAACAATTCAATAGAACTGTTACCTTGTTAGAGGATTTACAAAATGGTTGTTAAACCAACTCGGTTAAGAGATTTTGATATCACTGCTACAATTGCTAGAGAGTAACAATGAAATAACCTGCAACTAAATTGCTGAATATAGATCTTTGTTCTGTTTCACTAGATCCTTACTGATCAATTAAATCTTTGCTACTCCTCAAGGATATCTGACCATCCTTCAAAATTTGCACACACCTTTCTTCAAAATGATTTCTACATGCTGTATATATTTTATTCACCATTTGACCTTCTATATATATATGCCATTTCATAATCATTTAGATTATCAAGTCGGCACTAAAAATTATTATAATAGTTAGCTAGGATAAACAAACTGTAATAAAAAAATTCTTTGAAAGGGCCGACCTTGCTTAGTAAACATTAATCCTGAAAAGATTTCCTTTGGTGACCGAGAGAACTCGGTAACCACAAAGAATTCTGCAACATCCTTTGGAGATCGAGAGAGCTCGGTAACCACTAATTTTCCTTCGATAACTGAGGAGGCTCAGTTAACACTATTATCCTGTCATGTTTCCTTTAGGCACCCGAGAGAACTCGGTAGACATTAAAAACCACCTAGCTGACCGACTGAGCTTGGTAGATACTGAGAACCACTTAGCTGACCAACTGAACTCGGTAGATACTGAGAACCGCTTAGCTGACCGACTGAACTCGGTAGATACTAGGAGCGATAATTGATATGACATTTGTGTGACATCAAAGACAACACATAGCTAATCCAACAATGTCCTTCAGACAATTGTATCCAACACATTTCAAGGGTGCTAACTTGAAATTCAGATGAATCTATCTGACTCTCTAGTGGGTTTCCATCTATTTTTGGTGGAATAACAACCATGAACTCCATCATGTCTCTGTTTGGGTCATATGTTGGAAAAACCCTGTGGGATGTAACTTGTTCCTCTACAGTTGTAGTAAGGGCACTAGTCTTCAATGTCTTCTTTATTTCCTTATTCTTGGTTGTTCTTTCTCCAAATTTATTACAGAAATCTTTGAAATGAAAATGTGGTTTTGTAGAAGGAATTGAATGTTTGAAAGGTGAAACAGAGCTTGCAATGCTTGTTGATCTAGCTAATATTGTTTGAGGATTTAAACTTTTAGAGGGTTTTGTTGAACTTGAAACTGCAAACAATTCTTTAGGTTTGAGTATCAATGTTCTGGAAACCTTTTTCTTCTTGATACTATCTTCTACTATGGGATTTTGTGTAGATTCTACCAGCCTCTTTAGAGAGGGAACTTGTTGTATAACTTGCCCAGTCCCACTGGTGCCAATGAGACTACCAGACCTAGTAGCAGTAGATTCTCCAATCCCACCTGTGGCAATGGATGTTGTTGTGGGCATAGTGGTTCCTGATGAATCTAATGGGTCCACTCCAACTCCAATCCCAAGGCCTGCACCTTTGGGTGCTTCTTGTGTGAAAATTGAATTCCAGACGCCTTCTCCTATGGGACCCAAACCACCACCTTTATAACCCATTTTTTCCATAATGATTTCCCCTTTGCTATATGTTTCTTTGTGGTAGTTGAATACTCCACCGTGTGGAATAAATGTAATTAGTGGATTATCATCGTCATTGTCTACATATTCATCCTGATCACTAATGTCATAGGCACTTCTGGGATGCTCCAAATTCCACAATTTGCTAAACTCTATATCCTCATCTATCTCATCCAAATCTGCACTGGGCTTTAGTTCATAATGATCCTTTCTCATAGTCCAAAAATCAATCATTTTCATTTGAGTCCATTTTCTATTCTTACATTCTTCTTCTATTTTCTTTGGTATATTCTTTTTTATGGATTAGTAGCTTTTTCATAGAAATTGTAGGACATCCTAGGTTGTACAATGCCCTGGTTTATTACTGTCATAATTTGTGATGACAACAGTTTCGCTAAAAAAATTTCCTCAGTGGAAACTTTCTCCATCTCTTTTGTAATGTCATACCATCTATCCTTATTTTTTAACTTCTCTTGCAATGGTGTACTTTCATGTTGAAATAAGTTTGTAGAGTTCTTATTAGAAACAAACATTGTTTGAATGATGTTGAGTGGATCATACTTCCAATACCACTCTAAATTAAATTAAAAAATTTCTAAAAAATAATTTACCACTTTGAATGCCTTTCTCTCAAAAGTTAACCCTCCAATTGAGAAAGGTAAGGAAGGGAATATGCTCTTCTTTGATTGGACATCGAAGAGTCTATCTATGCTCTCTATTTGTAGTACATATTCTACTGCAAACACCCTATCTGTCACATGCATTAAAATTTTGTGGGGTTGTAGTTCTGATCCATAAAACCTTAGCACGATGTATTCTTCCATTAGGTACCAGTCAGCCAATTGAATTGTGCTTCTAAGTTAGATGCAATCCCTACATGAAGCAAACAATATGGGCATTGGAGTGCTTGTTAATTTTTTCTACAATGGTGCCAAAAAGAAGTCTACAAAATTATTGTAATTCCTTCTGTTATCATACATCCTTATCTGAGGTGTCCAATTATATATTGGAGTACTTTTCAGTCATGTTCCTCTCTAAATTTCAAGCTTGTTGTCATTGCTCATTAATATTGTAGCATGCTTGGCTAGCACAAGCTAGTACAAGTAGGCTGTGAACCTAAATGTCTTACAATTTCCTCTTTTAATCAATGATAATGGTTCTTGCATCGATTGAACCATGTGTCCAACAAAATTATATCTTACTAGTTCATTGACACAATGGATATCCCAAATCAGTTGAAGAATGCACTGGCACCCACTTACCTATTGCTTTCCAGTCCCAGGAAAAATGCTAGCAAGGATATAGTATCCTAAACCCATAGCACAAAAATGTTAAAATTATAAGGAGGCTTACGGTTCTCACCCAATGAAGCCTTTGCATCTACAACTATTAGACCCTTTATAAATTAATCTTTTGCATTTGGCACAACTGCCTCATATTGCTCTAATAGCAATCCCAGGTCAATATGGACATTACAGTTTTCTCAGTCAAACCCTTGGTCTAGCAAACTGGGAAATTCTTCCTGGGTTATTGATAAAATTACTTCCTAATTAATTTTATTGACAAATAATTTTATTTCTTCATCATAATTTTGTGCACAAATCAAGACAATTTTTGGGCAAGGGAAAATTTTGAGTAACAACATGTGACCCAAACCAACATCTCTCGAAGCAACTTTATTCATTTTTGCACCTATTGTTGGATTAAATTTTATAAATTCAAACCTATTTGGCCCAGTTGTCATACTGCACAATGTATGTTTAATTGATATAACTCTCCTTTCACTGTCAATAGCAGGATCATAAACAATGTGATACTCATCAGTGAAACTAAGGATTTATAATAGTTTTCTCAAGTCTATTAAAGTTTTCCCATCTGCTTGCTATTGGCCTTGACTTTTTGCTTTCCCCATTGTTCTTGAGAAGAATGAAAAAAGATAGAATCACAGATATTTACTAATAAAATTACAGATAATAACTAACTAATTAAGAAAACCACAATTTAAGAAAACCCTAATTGTACTTCCAAGAATTAAAATTTGAAAATCAAGTTAAATTAAATTGTTTACATTACAAAATCGGGATTCCATCAGGCTAGATATCTTACTGGAAATTAAATTTTGAAATTTGGATAGAAGAAGTTAGAATGTCCGAGGCTCTCACAAGTTACAATCTCAAAATCATCAGTGATGGTTCAACAATTTTTTTTACCCTTTTGCAACTATGAGTCGATAGGTTTTAAAAAAAAAGAAATGTTAACAACTTTTTGGTAAATGTATCATTTAAATAAAAATTCTAGAATACATTTATCTTTAATCTTCACATGATACATAATCTTTTCCATGAATTACATGTGTCAAGTTTCTAGAACGAGTCTGAAGAAAAGGTTTTTGAAACCCACATTACTTCTGAAATACAACTTCAACCGTTCATCTCTTGCAATCAAATGATTGTCACAATTTTAAAATATAAATACACACTAATGTAATATTTAAACCAAAATTTTGAAATACATTTATATTTTTTCTTCACATGATACGTAATCTTTTTGACAAATTACATGTGTCACATTTCTAGAACGAGTTTGCAGAAAAGGTTTTTGCAACCTACAGTACTTTTGAAATACAACTTCAACCATTCATCTCTCGCAATCGAACAGTTGTCACAATTTTAAAATATTAATACACAGTAATGTATCATTTAAACCAAAATTTTGGAATACGTTTATGTTTTCTCTTCATGTAATACTAATCTTTTCGACGAATTATAGGGGTCACGTTTTTGGAACGATTTTGCAAAAAAGGTTTTTGAAACCCACATTACTTACAAAATACAACTTCAACTGTCCATCTCTCATAATCCAATGGTTGTCACAATTTTAAAATATTAATTCACATTAATGAATATAATCATTAACTATATTCACTTAGAATTTATTCTACAATACCTTATCAATGAAGTTTTACAAAATTAATTCACTTAACTATATTCACTTAGAATTCATTTGACAATACCTTATTCTTTCTCTAACCTTATTAATTCATCTATCCTTCATAATTCTGTAAATCTTTTGTATTAAATGCACTAGTGTCTGAAATTGGAAAAAAAGTCATGATAGGTAACATTACCCAAAATTATTGTCAGTGATAAGATATTTATTTGATTAACTACAACTGCGATACATTATCAACTAGTAGTAACTTGTAAGACTTGATACGTGTAATACATCTAAAATGGTGTAATTTTATATGGACAATTAATTGGGTACATAGTTCATAGAACTTCAATTAATGGTTATCTTAATTTAGGAATTTTGAGTTTCTGACAATAATCGAGAAGGCAATGACATTTTAAATTTTCAGATTTACAAATGTAAATACCATCACTTCCTTATTTCTACTAAAACATACTTTGTACTTACATGTCTAATACATAGATAAAGAAACTAATTAAAATATTGTAATCACAGAGAAGTCTAAGAATCATTTTTTTACCCATAAAATGCAAATTGAAATGAACATGCAAAATTTTCATTATCTTTTTCATAACATTAATAATTACATTATCCAGTACAATGAAAAACCTATTACATCACTAGTAGTGGACCAGTGCTAAACTACCAGTAGTATGTTTGTATAAAAAAAAACCCAAAAATGTGTTATGTTTGTATAAAAAAACCTTAAAATGTGGTATGTTTGTATAAATAAAAAATAGGCATGATGGTCCATGGGTAAGTGGTAACACTAGTGATTTTTCCCTCTGGCTCCATATAAGTAGAATTCTCGAGAGAGGATTAACTATGAGAATTAATTGAACCACCCATATTTCCCTTCGTTAGCCTCCACTTCATCAAGTAAAAACCACTTATGGAGAAAATCCCTATCAATCAGTGCCCATTTCCTATGGTGCTTCAACTGCCCAACAGAAAAGGTTGCATGGCCACATTATAGCCTAGGAGGAGAAGCTTGGGTATTTCACTTGCCCAAGGGATCCCCACCCTTATTTCTATGAACACGACAACATTAACACTATCCCCTGGGTATTCTTCTTTGAAATCCCTCCTCAACAGCATCAACATGTCCACCTTCTCTCCTTTGAGGTTGAGAAGAGATGCCAAAAAATGGAATGTAATGTTTGTGTTCACCCAGTACCTATCTTCATTGTGTAGAAACTCTCTGCCTAGCACCATTTTAACAAGACCATTTTAACAAATTATTTACACACACTGACTTAAACCAAAGGCAGCTTCAAAAATTTATCTAGCAAAGACAAATTGAAATTTGAGGAAGAAATAAGCTAGATCATCTATAAATAGCCCTTGATTGATACTTAATAGTTATAAATTAATTATTCTTTATTTAATCATATTAAGTCCATTGTCCTTAATCTTTCATATCAGCTTGTAAATATTTCCCATAACTAAAATTGGTAATATCATCATTTCAGCTATAATATTACTTACAAGGCATTTATTTATTACCGAGTTATGAGTTACATGTTGCACTATAGGATAGTGCAACATTATCCACCATCCACATGTGATGATCATGGTTATCGTGCTAATCGATACTAACATGTTGAGTTTGCAGACAAGTTGACAACCCTAATTTAATAAGTGTCAACATTATGGTGACTTCCTAGAGAACTTTGTTTCCTTCAAGAAATTGCAGCCAAAATAAAACTTCAACCATTGATCTTGGATCATCAGATGGTCTCAATTAATACATTCAACATTATAAAATAATGGATTTTACTATTAGGTTACGTGTGGATATGAATGGACGTACTTATCGATACCAACATGTTGAGTCTGCAGACAAGTTGACAACCCTAATTTGATACATGTCAACATTCCGGTAACTTCCTAGAGAACTATGTTTCCTTCAAGAAATTGAGGCCGAAATCAAACTTCACCCATTGATCTTGGATCATGAGATGGTCTCAATTAATACATTTAACATTATAAAATGATAGATGTTATTGAAGTCTAACATACTGTTAGGCTATGTGTCAATGTGAATCGCCAATACAATTTTTTTTTCCCATAATTAACGAATAAATCTCCAATACAATTTTTTTTTTCCCTTCGAAAGAAAAACATTTGCCTCATATATCATAATTTTTTACTTCAAAAGAAAAACATTCACCTCATTCAATATGTATTTTCCCCCATATGACTATATAATTAGCTAAGAATTTATGAAATTTTCATTCAGCAGGGAAAAAATTGCAAATACAAACTATGAAAATTCATGGATTTGAAAAAAAATTCACCTCGATTAAGAAAAATTTCCCCCTAAAATAATGTAGGATTCACCAGGATTTTACACTTTTTCCTAGGAGGGGGTTTCTTAAAGTTATCCCTGATTATCACTTTCTTATACCATACCATACCATCATAAAAATCTAACTTGACCTAACATAATTTGAAATAGGGCACTAAAACATATTCCCGTAGTGGTAAGGAATAAAACATGGACCACATAGAACCTCCTTTCTTAATGCAACATGCTACACAATTGCCATGATAATCAGAACCAATAATTAGGATGTACATGTTACAATGTAAACACATGATTTGAAGTACAATAACCACTATTTAGATTGGTCCAAACCCAAAGGAGTGAACTACATTATGTTGTAATATGAATGGGACCAGGACAAACATGTCTAAACATAGATCTACTGAGCACATCATCTAGAGCATGCTACACTGGATCACCAAAGCATCAAATCCACATCGAAACATAAGATATGTTCACATCAATGACAACTATTAATGACCATCATGATAATAGCATCAACATCATATTCAAACAATTTTATGGTGCCTCCAGAGGCAACCTAGGAGCATTGGGGGTAAGCTGTTTAATTTGCAATAGAAAAGGTAAGTGAATTACAACTATGGTCTCAAAATTTCCTGAGGATACAAACAACATTGTAGAGGTTCTTTCTTTATACAAATGCTTAAAGTTTGAATTGTCCTCATCCATTGCAAAGCTTCACATAGAAGGTGACTCCTTGATTATTATCAACTATCCTAGTTCCAAGTTAGCATTAAATTAGAGACTTTGTTATATTTATTCTAAAATTTGGAAATTAGTAGAGCTATGAGATAATCCATTATTTTCATTATTAAATTTGAGACTTTGTTATATTTTTTTTGAAATTTAGCAATTGCTAGAGCTATGAGATAATCCATTGTTTTCATGAGGCACATAGAATGGAATATTTTCTAGCTAATGTAGGAGCCAATTTGGAGACATGGGAAGTGGTTTTATATTATAAAGATTCCATTAGTCTTCCTAGGATTTTAGAGAATATAGGATTGTTAGAACTCTCTCTCTCAAGGAAGAAATTCAGAAAGCCCAACCTTCTCATCGAGTTCAAAACAAAATCTACAAACCAAGGCTTTTATTCTATAACAATAGTTTGTGTTGCAAGTGTAAAGAAGTTGTCACTTTTGAATTGGGTTTGTTCTAACTAGGAAATCTGATTAGACATACGACTAGCTCTTTATGCGTTGAGAAGTTATCATGTTTTGGTTCACCCTTAGAAAATTATGATCACAAGTTTTTCTTATATGATCCTATAATAATAAAAGGGGGCTATTTATTCAACATGTATGGAGGAGCTCAATGACATGATTTCAAATTTCAAATTCAAGCTTCTGTCGGTGCTTATTTTCAGGGATCTTTTCATTACCATACAAGTGTCCTTTGTGATCCCCTTGGATGTGCCCACATTAATTGGTGGAGCTGCTCATAATATTTCATATCTGTCGCAACGATGATCACATTTCAAATTGCCATCAATTGTGAATATGGGCAATTGGGATTTTGTGTATTTTTAAATTGCCTACTTTCTTGCCATTATGGTAGGCTTGTACTTAATTTTTGTGCCCTCCTGATTTCCTCTTCTATTTCAGATGGCATTATTTTCCACTTTTGAAGGAGATTATGGGATGTCCTTGCCTTTTCACTGTGTTGCCAATAGTCACATCTCTCGCCTCTTGGTTATCATATCATCGTCCACCGTCTTTATTTTAATAGCAACCTCATCTATTCCACCGTTATTTTAATTTTTTCCTTTCTCTATTACGCATGGTATCTCCATAGAGCTAATGCGTTAATGATTGAGGGTTTGTTGCATAGTACCTTCTCTTCTAGTTATACATTAGCTCCTCTTCTTCTCCCCACATTCTTTTATTTTTCTTATTTGCGCATCCCTCTTGAGCTCTCTCTGTACATTGGTAATGACCTACCAACCCCTCAATAACTACATCTCCCTCCCCAATTGTAATTGGGAGAAACCAATTTTGGGTGCTGTTACTATGTCTCGTGTGAAAGGAATTTTCAAGATAGCTAGCTCGCAATCAGAGTGTGCTGTCCGCAAAATCATAGGGGAAGATTTCTTGGATGTTGGTTCTCCACGGTGCATATTTCCATCGCAGGTACTCGATATGTTCCTTTCAAATAGTTTTGATTTTATTCAAGACTCGACTCTCTTTCATCAAATGGTCGAGAATTATGTTAGAAGTGAGTTCATTGAGGGAAATAGTCTTAAAGTTTTAGTCATGAATTATGATATATATCATGTTAAAGCTTGGACTGGGGGTTTATTTCCAGTGTGGTCACTAGAGGACCAACCAGTCTTTGTCAAAGTTTTTTAGGCTATCAAATTTGGTCTTAACTCTGATAATTTTAGGCGTTTCCAAAGATAATTTTCATAGAGAGTTGATATTCTCTCACCCCCCATTGCCATTTAAATATTTCAGACGTTTTATTTTCTCTCCATTGGATTCTTGTGCATAGAACAATTGTTGTTCTTCTACCAAATGTACCTCCTAAGGAGTGTTATTGGAAGGGAAGGTGGAGTTATAGATATCATTTATATCACACTCATCCATAATAATTGTCTATATGTAGGTAATTTACATAAATAGAAATATGTAAATTTAGAATTATTAAATGATGAATCTATAATGTGCACATTATCTTATAATGAAGTAATTGAAATTAAAGAAAACATTTTAAATCTTTAAATGCTCCTTTCACAAAATGAAATTTTCTTTCATAAAACAACAGACCAGAAAAAACTTAAAACCGTCACAAACTAGTTTCTTTAACATCCATTAGAATCTAACAAGAAAATTTCAAATTTCAAATCCTTTTTAGATATCATGTTATATCTTCAAATGGTTAGATGCATAAAACTGTGTTGTTCTATCTGCAGACATGTCCTCCTATCAATAAATACTAATTATCACAATAAATTTAATTGTTGAAGTTGAGATTCCTTAGATTGAAATTGTTTTGTTAGTAGAAGAGGCTTGATAATATTTAATACCTTCACAGACCTTTGTAGTGTAGAATCACTTATGAAGATGGTAGAAAGTGATCTTTGTTCAGTTGTCTTTTAAGATAGGAGGAACATGAATGCCTTCACATATGTCTTAATCTAGACTTTTTTCCGTGTCTTCCATGTTTGATGCTTGAATGAAAGAATGTAAATGCGAATATATTTCCTAGATTTCTTTTTGAATTTAAAACCTAAGGTTTTTATTGCTTAGAGATCTCCTCCTTCATAAAGGACTTCTTCTTCCAAGAGATCACAAAAGTGAGGGAGGTAGCAATTCTTTTGTACTTGAGAGAGCTATTTTCGAGCTCAAAACTTTAAGACAAATGATGGGGATTTAAGGATGCTAATATAAACCCAATACCTTTCTATTATTCAAATTTGAGCCTAAAATACGTATTATGGGGCAAGTCCTAAGTTTGGAGCGAGTTAGATTCATCCTAAGTTTAGAGAGAGAGAGAGAGAGAGAGAGAGAGAGAGAGAGAGAGAGAGAGAGAGAGAGAGAGAGAGAGAGAGAGAGATTGGTCTTGCAATATGTGTTATGGTAGTCAACCCTTCCTAAGGATGACCAAGAAAAGTATTGTATACAAGTAAATCCACTACATATAGGATTTCCCAAATTAAACATATTGTTTCCAAATGAATCAGTTAAGAAAATGGTGCGAAAGCATTATCCCAAAGAAGGCACTATCTCCAAATTAATTTGCTAAGCAGGTGGTGCAAAAGGATTTCCCCAAGGAAGGAATTTTCTCCAAAGTAATCCATAAAGAGGAGATTACCAATAAAAAGGCTAAGTTTGTAGAGTAAGCTGAAAATATTTGCAAAATTTCATTTTTTGTGTGTGCATAATATGTAACAATGAGCAAAGTGTATTCCCCCATGCTAAACAAGTTATGTATGCTTTAAGGTAGCATACATGCATCTGAAAGAAGACAATTTCCGCTATCATATTTCCCTAGATAGAGATAAATCAAGAGAGATAAACACATGACAAAAAGAGAAAAGAGGCATGTACTAACTCTGGGGCTAGTATTCATATGTGATAACTCATGTATATCAATAATAGTTATAAGGAATTGACATCATGCCCAAAAGGTAGTATAACTAGGAATAGAATGGAAGAAGAACACATACTATAAATAAAGGAAAGTCCTTTTGGGTCAACATTGTAGAGACCAAAAGTATATATGGATGCTATCACTTTGCATCATCCCAAAGTAGACAACACAAAGGCACAATTACAATAATATGACATGCACAATATAAAATATATATGACATATAGAATAATTGAGATACAAAAAAAGAATGTCATGACATATTCGATCTCTTTATCATTGTGCACCATCAAAAAAATAGTTGTTGTTTAAAGAAATATAACAATAACATAAAATACATAGCATATCATTGGGGGGCACATTACAAGAAAAAAAATACATAAATGAATCCAACACACAAGAGGATGTATTCAAGCATATTATCTATTAACCCTTATTTCTAATCATTATTTAGGGAAGATGGAAATCCTGTGAGAAGAGAAAAATTGATCATGGTAGATGGAGTTTCTATAAGTTCCATAAAAGGACCATGTTGTAATGATATGTAACTTTAATTGTCACAAGGAGAAGGAGACAACTCTTTTCAAAATATTATAGACAATCAATGATTAATTTTAATAACACCATACATATAACTAGAATCATAAGGATCAATATCATTTGAAACATAACATCACCAATATAATCATCAAGAGTATCTTTATCATCTAAATTAATCACAATAGTATATTTAATGAGAAAAGAAGAATCAAAATGACTATACAATTTTCTTCAAATTAACTTTCTCCCTTGGGATGTGCATAGGTTGGTCAAAGGGAAACAAAGAATCATGAGGTTCCTTAGACGAGAAAAGGATTTGTGAAGAAATTTCCTATGCCTTACCATGATGTGTCCACAAATGGTCATCGGACGATCAATTTTGCATGAGTTTTTATTTTTTTATTTTTGAAGGTTTAGTATAAATAGTCAATGTATCTTTTTCTTCCTTAGTTGGAAGGATGGATGGAATCCTACAAGGTTGAGAGATAGAGGATGTTGATCACTTGTAGGATATAGGACATGGAACAAAACCATAAATAAGAGGAATAGAAAGTGCAATAATGAGTCTAGGGCTAGTGCAAGGAGATGGGACATTCTTGGGACATTGTTGGAAATTTATTTGGGAAAAGTGATACTAAGAGGGGGGGGGTGAATCAAATATCACCTATTAAACCATTTTTTTCCATTACTAAAAAACTTTGCATAGCATTAAAAAATATCCATTAATGTAATGGAACTAATATACTAAGCATCATTCAAGAATGTACTCATAACACAATAACTTTGGTTATCCAGATACCCTTGAAAGATAAAACTTGGGTGGAGATGACACCCACAAATCTTCACTGCTGTAGTATAAATTTTTCCTGTTAGGGCTACAAATTTCATCACAAAATATGATCTACCCTATGAGGGGTCTACCCTGTTAAGAGCTTAAAGACTTATATAATCTACCTTGCAAAAGGATTTAAAACTTACAAATAAGTAAGCACTTAGTTAAGACATTACATAAGGTCTGTTAAAACCACTTTGTTAACAAATTTAATCTGATACACTTGTTAGAATGTCTCAGTTCATGATCCTTCAGTCTGCACTATATACTTATTACAGATCTTCTCCTTCCAATATTTTATTTGATCTTATTTATCAAGTTTATCTGTGTTTTGTCCTTCACTACTTTACTCTGTTACACTCGGTCACTAAACTCTATCAGAATGCTTCACTGGTCTAAATGTATTCTCTTCTCATTGCTCTCATTTCCTTCGCATCCTCACACACACACATTAGGGTTCAGATCTACTCTTATATAGACAAATGAACTTCTCCAAGATTTAAGATCTACAATTCAAATTTAATCTTTTTGTTGCTTAAGCTTTCCTAATTTTGATTTGCTCCAACTGTTGCATTGGGATCAATGATTGTAAAATAGGAGCATAATCACCTATGTGATTTCCTCAACAAACAACATACAAAACATGAATGTCAGCCAAAATGTTTTACCTCGATGATTGTGCCATAACAAACTCATATGTCAATTCTAGCTAACTTGACAATTGATGTCTCTAGTACTCAGCATCCACTGTACTCGATACTTGTTGATATCTCTGTTTCTCAGTATAAACTACTTTACATAGCTTAGCAAAAACTAACTCGGCTAATACAAAATTACTTAGTGACCATTGGTTTACTCGGCAGTGACTACTGCTCGGTAAATATACATTACATGACTCAGCCTATTCCTGATGACTCGGTCCTAGTGATGACCGACCAACATTGCCTAGATAATGACTAAGTGTAAGATACTAATAGACAACAAAACTATAGGGATCTAAAATCTCCCCCTTTGAAATTAGTGGCAAAAACACTTTGTCATGACATTTGCAATTATATTTACAAGAGTACTTAGTATTAGCAAAATACTCCCCCTAAGATATATACATATACAAAACTGAGTATATCATATCATTCTTATTATGTTACCTCCCTTTGTGCCTGCATATGTCATTTAATTTCCCCCTTGTTTTTGGCACTCTTGATTTGTTTGGCAGTAGGAATCTTGAAGTATTTCTCCAGAAATGGTTTATGAAGCATCATAACCATATGCAATGCAAATTCCCATCTTGATGTAGCAACTTTTAGAACCTCTGATTGCACTTGTAGCTCGGTAGCTAGATTGACTAGGCTCTCGGCTGTAGAAAGATGAGGATCTTTCTGTGTTAAGTCCTTAGTCTTTGCTAACTCTCTTTGAATGGCCTCCAGATGAGGTGTCAACATTGTTTTCATAGAGAGTAGATGAGCCCTTATCTTACCATCATTAGCCATCAACTTGGCTATCCTTCCTTGTGAATGTAGAAGCTTAACATAATGTTTTGAACTGGAACTTGCATCCAAGCTCAAGGATTGACCAGTAGACTTTATTTCTTGTTGTAGTTTGTCTACCAGCTCCTAGTTATCCTTCGTAAATTCTTCTACAGTGCACAGTTTGGTATACAAATATTCTGCATTCACTAACACTTCTTTAGAATCTGTTATTTGAGTAGAGAGTTCTACCTATTTTACTACAATCTCGGTAGATACCTTGTTCAATACCTTTGTTTCAAACTTCCTTTTTTACCACTGCAACATCTTATCATTTGCTTCTCTTTCTTCATTAGTCACTTTCTTGACTATATGGACAAGTTGTTCTAGTACGGGGTTAGAGTTATTTACATCGGTCATTTCAAAAGCATCAATAAATATTTCTTTTATCTCATTCAAAACTTACTTTTTCTGATGTTCTCTTCTTAATTCTTCTTGCCTACTTTTCCTCTTCAGTAGGTATTGCAATATCTGCATCTTCTCATATGATAAGTGATTGGAATCCAATTTCAAAATTACAATAACTTTGTCAATTGTTACCTTTGGTGAAGAAACTTTCACCTTCTTTTTCAGTGCCTTCTTCTTCGGTGTACTCCCACTTAGCATCTGTACAAGAGCTTGTATTGCCTCTTCTTCCTTAGGCTCTTGGATATCAATATCTTTGTCCTTCTCTTCTTTTCCCTTATCCTCCAAATGAGGACTTACATTCACTAATGTAGACTATTCTCCTTTGTCTTTCTGTGACTCCTTGGAAGATGTACATTGATGTATAGTTTCCGACGGATCTTGTTCCTCAGTAGTTCTCATACCGGCTAACATGTCAACTGTAACAACTTCAAGTTTGGTGGGGGTTGTGTTGACAGTTGATGTATCATCAATTTGCAGATAGTCTATTACTTACAAGAGCACATTATTACTGGCTGGAAAAGATGTGTCTTTTTCTTCCTCAACTTGTATGTCTTCCTCGGTCAATACTTGAGTTTTTACTGGGGTATCCTCTATGATGTCAAAAATAATTACTCCAGAAAACTTTTGACATTTTTCTTCCTTGGGAGATTCTTTCTCCTAAATAGGTAGCTCAATTATATCTTGTATATTTTCTGGCTCAGCACCCTTAGATGTGCTAGCATCTTGATATGCATCCTTGTCAATTAGAAAACCAAAAATTATCTTCCAAGTCTTTAGACTTGCTTGTACAATACTCTCAACCTTGTGTTGAAGGATAGAGTAAGCTCTAAGTTTGGGAATGAATTTGTTCCTATATTGTTCCACAACTTCTTGAATACTAGCAGAGGTTAGATCTAGTGAAACTTGAGCTAGTGTTCTCTCCCTTATCTTCTTCTCGGTCATTAGAGAAAACTCCCATTTATGTGAAACTCTATTGCTTAACTCTTTAGGGACTAGTTTCCCCAACTGTATAGGTAACATCTTGAAAGTGCAAAGCATCTCAAGAATAACTTCTTCTCCTTTCTCCTTATTTCATCCACATTTGGTGTTATACTCTGTAATGAAACCTTCTTTATCTCCTCATCACTTTTTTTCTCTTCATCATCTTTCTCCAAAATAAGTTTCCTCCTAGGCCTTTTGCTAGTCTGTCTCGACACTTCCTTAGGTTGAACAACTTTTCTTTTCCTTGATGTAGGGGTTTTCTTTTATGACTCGGTGGCTACGGTTGTAGAGATTGCCCTTGTTCTTAGCCTAAGCATAGGTGACGATGTAACCTTAGGTTTTTGCATCTTTTTACTCATGGGCTCGACAAGTACTACCTTATTTCCTTTCCCCTTTTCTACTACTATCTCTTCTTCTTCACCACTCTCATTGGGATCACTTGCTTCATCCTCTCCATGTCCTTGTGTTATTTCAAGAGGTGCATCCTCCTCTATTTTTCCCATCATTTTTACTAGATTCTTCACAATTTTCTTCCTCTTTCTCTCTACGGTTGCAGCCTTCAATCCCATGGTTATTTTGGATTTAGCCTCTACATAAGTTCCAAAGTAAGGAGCCTTTTTATCAATTTCCTCAGCTAACAGGGCTGTTATAGCAGTTGTGATCTCATCAATATTACCTCATAAGGTAATGGAATTAGCCATGAAACCCTCAATAAAAGAGCTTGTGCATAAGTCAAATCTATGTCGACTAAGAAACAAATGTCTTGGCTATACTTCTCAACTAAAGACATAGGAATCCTACTTCTTTTCATCATTTTCTTCTTGAACTCAATGAAATAATTTTCCATCACACTCTCAAATATTTCTCCTATCTGATTGATAAACTCATTTATTTGAACTGTGACTATTTTCATCTTATCCCAAATTAATCCTCCAGTAGTAGGAAAACACTTTTGAATATAAAAGAATAGTCAGACAAGTAGGAAACCAAACTTACACAGAATTATTTTCTTTCCGAATTGAAGTTAGATTTTTAGTAAGTTGAGTCAATTGGAGCTTGACAAGATCGTAAGTATGTCCTTTCTTGATAATTTTCCAAGCCTAGTCCACTGCCATGCATGGGATGTTATCCAACCAACTAGACTAGTAGAATTTGTGAGCAATTACCCTCATTGCAAAATCAATCTCCGGATCGATGATGGTGGAGATTTTCATTCCACACTTATTCCAAACTGCCTAAGTGTTTGCATGAATATCCTCCTTGCTTAAATATTTCATTGTTCTCTTACCAAAAACTATAGGGTATCTAGTTACCCGGTGAATCATGTCCTTTTTTATCTGAACTGGTCCATCCTCTAGCCACAATAGCATGTCGTGCACTCTACTTAGTATGATTTTGATCCATTCCACTTTGAAATTTTGTAGAAAATCTAGGGCGTGAACTAACCCTTTCTTGACAACTGTCTAGTGTTCCAGCTTCAATAGCCCATTCCTACACAATCTATCATATACTTCCATGATTTCATAGTCTCCAATTTTGGCAATTTTGCACATGTAAGATGACCTAATGTCATTTATCAACAATACTTTTTCTGGAACTGATGATAGAGCACCAGTAAGATCTCCCTTGATTGCGCTCTCTGGAACGGCCTGAAACTTTTGCGGCTTACACACTTCATTCCTTACTAACTGAATATTGAAAAACTCTTTCCCTTGTTTCTTCATTATAGAAAATGAAGATGATGTCATTGATTTTAACTTAAAAATTCTCGAAAAAGATTTTTGCTCAGTAGGTTACCTTTGTGTAAGGTTTTGCAAATGATTTGCCGATGACATGTTGAAAAGATTTGAAATTGCCGTTAAAAAAATAGGTTACACACTCTCTGAATCACTCAAAGAAATTTTAATTCGCTGGTGAAATGAAATGAATGGTAACATTCTACTTTATAGACTTCAAACGGTCAAATTAGGGCTTCATAAATGTTTTGTACATATTCTAGGTGGAAAACAGTTGTCTCGACATTCTTATGTTAAGCTCGGCTAACACAAGCTCGGTCGATACAATCGTTCAGACACAACTCAGTGTACATCATATCTCAGCTACCACAGGTGCTCGACATACATTGATAACTCAGTCAAAACACTGAAGCTCGGCATAAAAAATGAATTGCTCCACTTTGCTCAAATATGTCCTAATGCATATTTATCTATGCAGATATGGACTTTTACTCAACTTATGTTAGGAACTAATATAAGATAAACCATTTTAAGACTCAGCTCCATACATACCTTCTTTTCTTATTTCAAAGAAGTGTGATCACCTGATCCATCAGATTGGGTGACCTTAGGTGCACTGGCTTCACTTGTACTTCCTTCTTCCTTCTTCTTCCATGTTTTATTCATCTGATTTCATAATTTCCCATGGATATCTTCATTCTTGCTTTGATCATTGCTCAGTATGGGTGATCTACAGTCTTTCTTTAGATGACCTATCTTGTTACATTTATAGCATACCATAGTTCCATTCATCCAACTTTTCAATTTGCCTCGGAAATGAGTCTTCAAACAATTTTCTCCAATGTGTCCATATTTTCCACAGTAATGACAACTGTACCATGTGTTATAATCCCATTTGTATGAGTTACTCTTGATAGGTGACGTAGTCTATTCATTTGATGACCATTTAGGTTTAGATCTACATTCAAATGCTCTATGTCCATATTTCTGACAGTTAAAATAGTGTCCTTGAAATTTTGGTGAGATAGGTGGACTGTTGACCTTAGACCTGCATTCTTCTGCCTAATGTCCAAGTTTCTTATAGTTAAAGCAATGTCCATTAAATTTAGGTTTAGGATCAGAATTACCATGTTTTATTCTACAGATGTTAGTTATATGTCCTGACTTTCCATAGTGATAGCATGTGGGCTTGTTGCTCTTTCGTTTAGCATTCTTTTTCTCTCCACTTTTTGATGATTCTCCTTCTTCAGTGGATGATGAATGCTCATTTAGTCCAAGTCCAAATCTATCACCAGATCTTCTAGGTGACCTTAAAAACTCTTCAAAGTATTTTGTAGCTTCATTTGGTTTGTTCATCCTTTCATTAATTTCCTTTTCAGATCTCAGTTCATTTCTTATTTGATCATTTTCAGATCTCATATTGTTGATTTCCATATCTTTCCTGCCCAATTCTTGATTAACCACGAGTATTTGATTTACCATGTCTAGTTGATTGTTATTCAACCTTTGCATGTCACTTGTCGTTTCATCAAGTCTCATTGATATTTGTCTTTTATCTTCTTCAACCATTTTCTTGTCTTCTTCAACTTTTTTTTCTATTCAACTACTTCACAGAGTCCGACAAATTGAATTTCTTGTTCTCTCTTTAGATTTCTAATGTCATCACTTATTATTCTATTTTTCTCCAGTAGCTCTTTTATGGCTTTGTCACTTTCTATAGAGTTCCCATTACCAAATAGTCTAGTAGTATCTTCTTCTTGTTATTGTGATTCATTTTGTTGAATAGAAATTTCTCTTCTCTTGCTTAAGGATTTATTTAGTTCTCCTCTAGCTACTTCAAGTTGCTTTAATGCAAGTTGAACATCGATCTTCTGATTCTCTATAACTTTTCCCAACTTATAAACCTCCATCTCAAGATCTTTACCTTCAAGTGGTTAGACTTTCTATAAGAAACCCTAATGCTCTGATACCAATTGTTGGAAATTTAGTTGGGAAAAGTGATACTAAGAGGGGGGGTGAATCAAATATCACCTATTAAACCATTTTTTTCCATTACTGAAAAAATTTTCATAGCATTAACAAAACTTCATTAATATAATAGAACTAATATACTAAACATCATTCAGGAAAGTACTCATAACACAATAACTTTGGTTACCCAGAAACCCTTTAAAGGTAAAACTAGGGTGGGGATGACACCCACAAATATTCACTACTGCAGTATAAAGTTTGCCTATTAGGGCTACAAATTTGATCGCAAAATATGATCTACCCTATGAGAGGTCTGCTCTATTAAGAGCTAAAAGACTTATACAATCTACCTTGCAAAAGGATTTAAAACTTACAACTAAGTAAGCGCTCGGTTAAGATATTACATAAGGTCTGTTAAAACCACTATGTTAAGAGATTTACCCTGATACACTTGTTAGAATGTCGTAGTACCTAAGCGTTCGGTCTGCACTATATGCTGATTATAGATCTTCTCCTTCCAGTATTTGATTTGATCTTATTTATCTATTTTTTCTGTGTTCTGTCCTTCACTACTCTACTCTGTTACACTCGGTCACTAAACTCTATTAGAATGCTTCACTAATCTGAATGTATTCTCCACTCATCCCTTTCATTCCCTTCGCATCCTATCACACACATATTAGGGTTTAAATCTAGTCTTATATACACAATTGAACTTCTCCAAGATATAAGATCTACGATTCAAGATCTACGATTCAAATTTACTCTTTTTGCCGCTTAAGCTTTCCTAATTCTGATGGGCTCCAAGTGTTGCATTCAGATCAATGATTGTAAAATAGGAGTGTAATCACCTCTTTGATTTCCTCAACAAACAAAATACAAAACATGAATGTCAGCCAAAACATTTTACCTCATTGATTTTTCCATAACAAACTCATATGTCAATTCTGGCTAACTCGGCAATTGATGTCTCTGGTACTTGGCATCCTCTATACTTAGTGTTCATCAATATCTTTGTCACTCAGTATAAACTACTTTACATAGCTTGGAAAAAACTAACTTGGCTAATACAAAAGTTCTTAGTGACCATTGGTTTACTCAACAGTTACTAGTGCTTGGTAAATATACATTACATGACTCGGCCTATACATGATGACTCGGTCGCAGTGATGACCAATCAACATTGTGTAGATAGTGACTAAGTTTAAGACACTAATAGACAACAAAACTATAGAGATCTACAGTTGATCTCTTGTAGGATATAGGAGATGGAACAAAACCATAAATAAGAAGAATAAAAAGTGCAATATTAAAATGAGTCTAGGCCTAGTGCAAGGAGATGGGACATTCTTACGGTTACTCAATTTGGAAATCAATTCATCTTTGTTTTTGTTTTTTTTATAATAAAGGAATAACTGATCTTCATGAGGTTGGATGGGTTGAGACATGTTATGCCTAAAGATGCCAATGTCAAATTTTCTATATCTCTCTAAAAGATGATAGAGATTATGATTAATCATGATAATTTATCCATGATGGGGAAAATTAAAACACTTATGGATAGGAGAAGTAGTAAATTTTGTTGAATTCGGTCAAGGAAGACCAAGTCTCACTATAAATTGATCAGTAGTTGGGATGACAACAAAGATGACATCTAATAATTTCTTACTGGAGCTTCAATAAGAAGGGTAATGGAACCATGGTTAGGACAAGTAAAATCATTAAAATCCCTAATGATCACATTATATTTTTCATATGACTCTTGATGGAATTATCTTGTGAATAGATTTTCCTTAGATATAACATTTACGATACAAGTACGAGCAATAAGCACCCCTTGAGAGAAATTGTTACAAGTTTTTGCAAAAAAAAGAAAGAGGACCATCGAGTGCCTTATTAGTCTCCTTAGCATCAAATCCAATGCTAAGCTTAGGTTTAGGCTTACATTGCGATTTAGCTTTGAATTGGTTGATGAAATTAATAATGTTCTTCAACCTGTTACATGTCTCATCAATTTGTATGAAACTAGGATGACTGGGTAGAATAAGGTGGGAAGAAGAAGAAGAAGCCAATGAATTAGTTTGCTAAAAGGTATTGGTAGAATGTGAAAGGAAAGTCCTTCATATAGATTTGAAATGTTTGGTCATGGGGTGCAATGCATTATTTTCCTTTATCATTCACACCATCAATAGCTATGGTATCAAAATCTATAAGATCTTAGATAATATGACTCAAATGATAACACTTGTCAGTATCATGGCTAGGATGATGATGGTATTGATAAATGTAATATCGTTGTTATCAATGTATCAATTTTTTGTACATATTAACATTTGGTCTTGATATGAAGGTTAACTTAATAGATTTAAATTATTATTTAAATTCATCCTACTATGATTATGATTCAAATATATTTGATAATAATATAAATTTATTATTAATCTTAATATTATATAATTTAATTAAGATATGATTTTCTTAAAAGATAATGTTATTGAACATTAATTATTTTTAATGATAAACTTAATAAGATGTAGAAGTGAATGTTTGATATTATTTTGATATATTTTAATTAGTATTTAGTCATGGTTGGTTAAGATACAAAATAAAGTCATTATCATAGAAACAAATACTAATATATAATTAATGAGACATTTAACTATATCTGATGCTACACATATTTTTTTATTAATTTAATAATTATTTTCACAGGATTCTTTCCTACTTGATAGGAAATAAATATTCTTATTAAAGTAAATAATTAAGGAAACTTTCATTTATTTATTTTTTATTTTTTTGGGCACTTACTCTTGTGCATGTTATTGCATGCATCTCTTGGGTGGCTTTTGGAATTAAAGAGTTTTAGACTCTTTTGTGAAGCTTTTTGAGTTTACATTTTTGGCAAAGGATTGAGTTTTTTCTATATGTAGATAGGATAGCGATTTCAGAATCGCAAGGATTTTTGGAAGTTGACTATTTGATCTTTGATTTTTATCCAAATTTTATACATTTGTAAATATTTATTGATAGTTGGATGTATGAAATTCTATTTCAATTTACCACTTGATTTCATAGCTAACCATTTTATGGTTTTTAATCTACGCATCTTCCTTCAAGCAAATGGTATTACTATTTTGTCTTTCGTAGAGAGTTTTGGTTTTTTAATTCCATTGGTATTTCCATGATTATTTACATTTATTTGGCTATGTTTCTTTGTTCATCCTCATTAGCTTAAGTTGAAAAGTCATTTTAGTTTTTTTCGCATGCTTCATATGCTTTATTTATTGCATGATTTCTTTGTTCCTATATCTTGACAAATGTCCAATCTTGGCATAGTATATCCTGGGTTAGGGATGCTTAGTTATAAGCTCTATTTTGGTGCATTTAATTTTTTCCTTGTCACTAAATATGATAGAACTTGTACAAAAAAATAGGAAGGAGGAAATGTTGTTATTCATTGGTTCTTGGGTCATGTTCTTTGATTTTCCTATACTCATAGGCGTTGCCATAAGATTTTTTATAGAAGCCCAAATGGGTAGAGAATTTTGTGTTGGATGGTTGTATCAGCTTAGTTGGTGTAGTCCTTTCCCTTTACATTTATTCTTGGCCTATGATTCAAATGGTTGAAAAGATCATTTAGGTTAAAAGCCCTAAACCTAACCAACAATCCCAAGGCCTAGAGGAGAAAGAAATGTGGTCTGATTGTATCTTTGCAAGACATTCCCAGGAACAAGCTACCTCTTCTGAAAAAGATCAAATAAATAGTTGATGCACTTGCGGATAATCAAAAAATCTGATTTCATCCATGAATCAAAATAAAATATCTTCAAAGTAACCACGTTACGAGAAATCTGATCTTCCCCCTTTGCCAGATTTGTATATTAGTCAAGTCTGAAATGAAAAATCTTCACCAAACTCTGATCCTGAAAATAATAGTCATTAATACTTCTACTAATTTGGTCAAAACTGATTTTAACCACTGTCATTGTATTCCCGGTCTTCTGGCATTTTTGAAAACATATTATATGTCCATATTTGGACCAAAATGAAGCCTTCGGACATTATTTCCGTGAACAGCCTGCATCATTTAAATTTTTTATTTATTTATATAGTGTAGACTATATAAATTCATTTTAATTTATTACTGCAGACTTTGAATTTCAAGGTGGGCCCCATGTGCCATGTGGCACCACCTAATTCACTCATTCATCCACCTCATTGCCCTAAAGGAGTTATGCACACCTCCCAGTCCCTGCCACCTTCTCACTCTCTCTCTTCCTCAATGGTCGCCCATGAATTTTTTAAATGGATGATTGATTTCCTTTGCTTCTTTCAATGGCCATCCATGATTTTTCTACAATCTTCCAACCTTTCGTACATAGTTGTAAAATACATATTAATATATTATACATATAAAATAATATATAATATATGATATATAATGTAACATTTAATATTAATATATATTAAATAATATTTAATGTAAAATGTATATTATATAATATTTAAGATATAATGTATAATATATAATATTTAATATATATAATATATATAATCTAATATATTTTTTGATATCTAATATATCATATGAAGGATGGAGAAATGGGAGGGAGAAAGGGGTTGGAGAAATTAAGAGAGATAAAGGGGAGGAAAAAGTTAAAAATCAAAATTTTGTTAGCATTTTCGGGTACCCAAAAATATTGGGTACACGAAAAATATCAGGTACCCGATTAGGCTCGGTATTGCTTTGTGCATTTGTGCACCAAACCTACATGGTCAACTATTGAAGTGTCTCAAAAACATGTTTTTTCCCTGTTTCTCTGAGTTCTAGACTTCGACCATGTAGCTAACAACTTTTTTTTCACCCGAATTTGATGAAATGAAAAGAGTATCTTAAGGAGATTATCAACTTTCTATCGATATAATTGATGTCAAATTTTGAATTCGGTAAGTAATTATTAGTTCTTTTCTAATTGAGTTACCTCTAAAGTGTTGATTTATATACTGATTGAAAAATGACTATAACTTTCAGACGGTATAACATTTTTGAAATCTGAAAAATGTGTCACATTCTATGCTTTGCCTACTATAAGGAATTTTTATTTTTTTAAAATTTTGTAAAGTTTTGAATAAGTTAATGTGGTTAGACATGGGAGTTTCTTTATTATGAAAACATTGTAGGAGAAAATTAATAATTAATTATTTTTTTAGAAGAAAATTATAAAAAAAGATGCATCACATCCGGGCATGAGTCTACTACTTATATATAAAATCTTATAATAAAATATTATCATTTGATTATGATTAAGGTGATCAGACATACACCTACTTTTTATTTTTTTCTAGAAATTTTCGTACTACTACATTAAAATCTATACTTTTCACCAATCATACTAACTTTTTTTCAGAAAAGGCCTAGAGTTTAGAAACTACATTCAATTTTCTACAGATTCTATTGTTACAACTTTTTCATATTAGGTTGATATCTAGTTTAAATTTTCATGTCAAGTTGACTAACCCTGATTTGCTGATTTTTCATTGCCACTTAAGGGCATAGTTTGGCCCCTCATGATCTTGCACATACCCTTTTGCTAGTTGTTAAAATATTTTGAATACCACCTGAATAAAATTAATGTGTGTTATATTTTTATTTGAACCTTGCAACTTCCTAGAGTAAGTTGATCTCATGGAGGGAGGATGTAATACCCTTCCCATCGACGTATTAGTTTCATGTGCTTATTAATGTCTAGTGTTGATATTAAGGTAACTTAATAGATTAAATTAATTATTTAAATTAGTCCTTGTAATTAAAAAAATTTGAGCAATAATGTGTAGGAAGTAATAGATCACTCACTAGATTGTTGGGGTTAGGGTATGTACATTTAGAAATTAAGTATGCTTCCAAAGGCCCACCCTAAATAAAATTAAATTAGCACAACACAAGATGGATGCAGGGGTGCTGATTCAAGATCCAAATGAGAGTGGAGGAATTGATCTTTAATTTTACTAAAGAAATGTGAAATGTGAATGTGTGTGATTAAATGTGTAAGTCTATGAGAGGAATTGATTCTATGACTAAGCAAATGACTAGTAAAAAGATCTAATAATAGATCTGATGCATCAAATTAAATACTAGAGGAAAATAGATAGATGAACTCACCTTGAAGCTAGAAGAGGAGGAATGAACTTTAGATCTAGATTTGACTGTTGTAGAGGTGAAAAAATTAGAAATAGTTCTGGATTTGGTATCATGATACCTAAATGTTTTCACTATAAAAATTGCAAAGTCGCAAGACTATGCTGACTAAATTAGGCCTTGTCCAAGAAATTCATCCTTGTCCTAGAGAGTTAAAACCTAGTAAATTCTATGAAGGATCACTTATTGGTTCTTTAACTCTTAAAATCTAGATTTGAAATTATAAGAACTTATTCATGCACACAATAAAAAAAAAGGAGAAATTTTTGTGGAAAGGAGATTGCCTTGGTCAAGCCTCTATATAGGAATCAACCTTGTAATTAAATAGAAATTGTGTAAGGAAATCATTGTAAGCAAATGAGATGTATGTATTCATATTTCATGAAAAACCCTCATGGATGGATGTTAGGATTCGACAAACCCACGAAGTTGCATGTAAAGAAGGTAGGATCAAGGATGTATTCAAAAAAGAAATGGATGTACAGTTTCCAATCGTAAAGATTGAATGAATGTATGCTTTTGGATCTTCATTATAGCCTAATAATTCCTCTACTTGGACATGAGAGAGAAAATTACATCAACTAGGGAAGATTTCCTTTTCTTTAATGAAGACTTGAAGACATGGAGAATTCGAGATCTTAAAAAGGTCCTTTCCTTCAAATATTGAATCCAAATCATCAATTGCACAACTTTAAATTATTTACTTTCTTTACTTGATCAAATTATTTATTTCACATGATTTGGATTGCATAATAATGGATGTCAAAATTAGAGGCCTTGATGTTCTTTTATACTCATTTTAGGATTCAAAATTGTTGGGATGACCATTAATAGATTTGAAAGAAAACCTTCTGCATTGGACTCAGAGCCCACTAAAATTAAATTCCTAAGGACAAGGTTGATCTTTTCTTTGACAAGGCCGAATAAGGTCAACCTAGTCCTTCCAAGGTTAATTTCAAAGTAGATTCAGGGCTTGCGAAGTGTGAAATGTTTTAGGGGAAGAAAATGAAGGAAGCGAGAAATCAAGCATTAATACATTCGATTTTAGAATTCAATAAAATAGTATCTAATAGGTCATAAAGCCACCGATTAATCCATTCTATCTTTTTAGGATGGTTCGATACTAATGTGATTGTAATTTTCTTAGTGAACAAATTTGTCCTTTTACAAGTGCTTTGAAAATGACTCATCAATGCAAAAATTAGAAGACAAAACTTGAGACTAATTGTTGAGTCACTTGTAATTGCTATGTGAAAGTTCTCTTTGAATTTTGATATGATTGTATAACTCCCTTCATTTAATATGCAAAGAATAAATTACTAGTTATTCTTTTCACCAGAAGGCAAGGAAGGAAAGAACCATCCATCCATAGCTATGAGATGGATGTGAAATTTATATTCTAGATTAAATAAATGCAGAAAGAGAGAAAGGCAGATCAATCCTCTCCACACTCATAAATGATAACCAAAGAGAGAAAAAGAAAAGCAGTAGATCCTTCTAAATAGATGATGTAATCTAAATTCACAGCTTTAGAATTAAATGCATACACATTTAATATAATAGAATGACACTGAAAGTAATTACAAAGAGACACAACTCGACTTAATTTTGAAGAAAGAATTTATAAATTCACAAACTCAAAGATAAGTCTCCATTCTTTCAATGCCAAAACATGAATACATAGACTCATATCTCTGTACAATAAACCTTTGATGAAAAAGAAAACTCTGGTCCACTTCCCTATTATAACTAGAAACAAAAAAAATAAAAATGTCCCTCGTAGCACACAAACTCACTGAAAAAGAAGAACCCTTTTATCTGAAATCTTTTTACAATAAATAGTATCTTTAGTCCCCTTTTGATTCATGTAATATATTCTTTAAATTACCTTACCAAAATAGGATTTCCTCAATAATTTTGGCTTCCTTAGAATAGATTAACATAATTTGGTTAGAACTTCATGGATACCATATACTTTTTCATGTAATCTTCTCTTCTCAGTTTCCATGTAACTGATTCCTGAAAACATATATCTACACATTTTATTGATTGCAAATGGATTAGACACTATAATTTGACAGGTGGCATGCTCTGCCTCCAAGATTAATATTGTTGCTCGATATCAAATGGGATGAGATTTTAAAGATAAAACTTTATCTAACTGTAGAACATTATAAGAGAAGACATGTAGGATTGGATTCTCCGTGTTCTATACAACATGTCAGGTTTTGATACAATATTGCGAATCGATTTTGTAGTTCCATAAATGTTGCAATTACATCTTTGATTTATCATTAACTTCACTATAAATTTGGGGCTTATAATCAATAGTGGTGATCCTCCCAAAGAATACTATCTTCTCCCTCAAGCAGTAGCCATGAAGAATTTACAGTTGTTCCCGATGATGTGCGCTCGTATTTTTTAATGAAATCAGTTTCCTTTGTCTATGTCATAGACATGCAGAATAGAAAAGTGTTTCAACTCGACTTGAATCTTGTGCATAAGATGTGATTTGTGAGTCAACATCTATGGCTCCTTTGGTCTTCAGCTATCTCATTCTTTTATCCTCAAAAAATACAGTATTGGCCTACACCATAACATACTTATTGGGCCCTGTACATGGTGGCTACTGCGGATTATGCTTCCTTTATCTTAAATGTTGATACTACCAATCCATCACCAATTCCCTAGATATATTGCAAAGCATTTCATTTTAATTGATAATTCTTCTTGACCAGGCCAATAACCATGTTCTTGAGAAATATTTAGGATTATTATAATCACCCTTCTATACGATTTAGAATTACAACTACAATTTACAAGACTCCGTAGTTATCATATTTAAAATATCAACATTTCTGATCCCTTCACCACATCAAGGACTTTGTAAGGGTACTATTCAATAAGTTCCTGATGAACTTGAGTACCTCTATTATTTAAAAATTTTCCCCTTATAATTGGTCAATGTTGGCACACATTTCTTCATGGAATCAATTACTTCATCTCCTTGATACATTCAATTCATTTTCAAAATAATGGCATTTATTTGAGAAATATGTGCATATAATTGACATCATAAATTGTGCAATGTCACGCCTGATAATACTTTTTCATGATCTTTTCTTGCACTTTTCCTTAGTAAAATACTATTCCCCAACCTTAATAGAATTCATACTATCATCCCCATATGGAAATTGAAGAATCCCAATCCTTTCATCTTTCGGCATCTTTGAATTATTTTGAACTTCAAATCCATGCATTTTAAACTTTCGACCTTGAGTCATTGATCTTTGAATTTACTAAAGTTTGAACCATTTGAACCAACAGTCTTGAACATTTGTAATTGAACCTTTAAAATCTGGGCACTTTGTACTTCTAAACCTATTGATCTTTCAACTGTTGAGCCTTGACTCTGGATTGTTGAACCATTGAACCATTTGAGTCATGTGAACTCTGAATACCTCCATTCTTTCAATGCCAAAACATAAATACACAGACTCATATCTTTGTACAATAAAGCTTTGTTGAAAAAGAAAATTCTCCTCCATTCCCCTGTTTCATCTAGAAAATAATTTTTTTTTTCTCTACCATACCTCTACCATAACATAGAGAGTCACAAGAAAAAACCCTTTTCTCTGAAATCTTTTTACAATAAATAGTATCCTTCGTCCCCTTTCAATTCCTATAGCCGATTCTTTAAATTACCTTACCAAAATAGGATTTCCTCAATATTTTTGGCTCCTTTAGAATAAATTAACATAGTTTGGTTAGAACTTCATGATTACCATATACCTTTTGATGTAATCACGTCTTCTCAGTTTCCATTTAACTGATTCCTCAAAACATGTATTGACACATTTAATTCATTGCAAATGAATTAAAACACTATAATTTGATAGGTGGCATGCTCGGTCTCCAAGATCAATACTACTCCTCGACTTCAAATGGGATGTTTTTTTAAAGATAAAAGTTTATCTTTCTCTAGAACAGAATAAAAGAAGACATGTTGGATTGGATTCTTTTTCTTCTATACAACATGTCGGGTTCTGATACAATATTGGGAGCGAAGTTTGTAGTTCCATAAATTTTCAAATTCAATCTTTGATTTATCATTGACTTCGCTATAAATTTTGGGGTTGTAACCAATAGTGGTGATCCTCCTAAGGAATACCCTCTTCTCCCCCAAGCGACAGCCATGAAGAATTTATTTTGTGCCCAATGATCTTCTTTCGTATTTTTGAATGAAATCAGTTTCCTTTGTCTATGTCATAGACATGGAGAATATCACAGTGCTTCAAATGACCATGAATCATGTGCGTAAGATGTTCTTTGTGAGCCAACATCAATGGCGCCTTTGGTATTCAGCAATCTCTTTCCTTTTATCCTTGAAAAATATAGTTTTGGCCTACGCCATAACTTACTTATCTCTTAATTGTTGACAGTGTCGATCCATAACCAATTCTTGAGATATACTGCAAAGCATTTAATTTTAATTAATGTTTTTTTCTTGACGAGGCCAATAACCATGTTCCTGAGACATGTTTTGGATTATTATAATCACCCTTCTATATGATACGGAATTACCACTGCAAAAATTTAGAAGAATCCATAATAATCATATTTAAAATATCAACATTTGAGATCCCTTCACCACATCAAGGACTATGTAAGAGTACTATTCAATAATTTTCTGATGAACTTGAGTCCCTCTATTATTTACAACTTTTCCCATTAGAATTGGTCAATCTTCTCACACATTTCTTCATGGAATCGTTTACTTCATCTCATTGATAGATTCGGTTCATTATCATAATAGAGGAATTTTTTTTTTAGCATGTGCACACCATTGACATTGTAAATTGTCCATAATGCTCTTCACACTTTCTATTTTTCTATTTTTGATAGGCCTGATGATACTTTGTTGTTTTTTAGTCTTTCACTTTTACAGTGTAAAAGATAATCCCCAAACCTTAATAGAATTTATACTATCATCCCCATCTGGAAATAAAATAACCCCAAACCTCACATATTCTGACATCTTTGAATTATTCTGAACTTCAAATCCTTCCATTTTTAACTTTCGGCCTTGAACCAGTTGAGACAATGGTCTTGAACCTTTAGAATTGGACCTTCAAACTCTTGGCACTTTCAACTTCTAAACCCATTGAGCTTGCAACTTTTCAACCTTGGTTTTGGACTTCTCAACCATTTAACCATTTGAATCATGTGAAATGTTAACCCGAGCTTACAATTTTGAACCTCTAAAAATGAACCTGTTGAAGTTTGAACAAGTTAAACTAAACTATACTTTCAAACTAAATCATTGAACTTATCACCTTTGAACCTGTTAAAATCACTTTCTTTGAACCCTTGACTTTGAACATGTTCCTTGAACTTTCAAATTGTGAACATTTTGATTTTCGTTCTGAATTGTTTAACCCTTTAGATTGTTAACCTGAACTACTTCTCCCATGGTTCAACAATTCTTTTGAATGTACCTTTATAAAATATCATCTTTGCAAAATATTATAATAAAATCATGCAATTTTTCCATTTAATCATCATTAATAGGATAAGGACCTGATTTTAAAAATTTAAATTGGGGGTGTCATAAGCAAGGGAACAGATTTAAGCATATTTTATAATAATATTGATTTATCATTAGTATTAATGTTAATATTATATAATTTAAATAAGATATGATTTTTTTGTGAGATAATGTTCTAAACATTAATGTTTTTTAATGATAAATTTGATAAGAATTGCAAGTGAATGTTTAGTATTATTTTGATATAATTTAGTTAGTATTTAAGCATGGTTAGTTAAGTTAAAAAATAAATTTATCATCATAAAAATAATTAATAATATCTATTTAATGAGGAATTTAACTATAAATATGATGTTTTATGTTTCATATATGTTGGTTTCTAGAACGGATTTTACACTCCATGAGACACCAATATATCTAAGATTGATTTTGGGAATGGTTAGTTCCAAATATGAGGAAATTTGTAGGTAACTGGACCAACTATAGGGACAAGACTGCCTTCTTCACTTCTGGCTCTGCCAAACCAAGGCGGGTGCACCTAATCCAGTAAAATAGAACACTCTTTACAACACCAAGACTGGATTGAACAAAGCAGATAATAGCAAGAAAGTATTAAATAATAACCAGTCATTCTTTGACTCTCCATTGCTATGAAATAACTGAGGCCAAAATACATAAAACTGAAAGGATAGAAAGGATTTTGATTTATGTTTCTTGTAGAATGTAAACAACCATGTCAAACTTGCATCACTACAAGAGATACTAATTTCTGATCAGTGGCTTGTCCGTTGGGCAAAATTACTAAAATAGATATAGATTACAAGAACAAAAATTTCAAACCATAAATACAATAAACCAGATTCATACATTGCTTATAAAACATCCTTCATGTTGAACCAAACAAATCTATGCTTTATTCAGAGACTTTTAACTTGATCCTGGATCAAGGCTGAGAAATAAACATATACACAAGTAAACTCTGTGCAAGGAGTCAGAAAACCCTAGACCTAAGAAGCACAATAGAATGAGAGATCTAAAAATTGAAAACTGCATTAAGTATGAGAACTCAAGTTCATGTATTACAAACTATTCCAGAATACAACACTTAAACAATATGCAAAATATTTTGAAGGTTTTTCCACTGTATTGATACAACTAGAAAAATATATTACAATCTGGACTGAGGATACACACTTATCTTTTTAGCTTCCTGTGTAAAGAATTTCTAGCTAGCCCCTTCTAAATGATCATAAAAGTCCTTTATAGAGAGAAGGATACAATGAGAAAAAGATCATTTAGGTTAAAAGCCCTAAACCTAACCAACAATCCCAAGGCCCAGAGGAGAAAGAAATATGATCTGATTGTACCTCTGCAAGACATTCCTAGGAACAAGCTACCTCTTTTGAAAATGATCAAATCAATAGTTAATGCACTTGGGGATAATCAACAAATCTAATTTCATCCATGAATCAAAACAAAATATCTTCAAAGAAACCATGTTGCAAGAAATCTGATCTTCCCCCTTTGTTGGATTTGTATATTAGTCAAGTCTGAAATGAAAAATCCTCACCAAACTCTGATCCTGAAAATAACAGTCATTCCTGCTTCTACCAATTTGGTCAAAACTAATTTTAACCATTGCCATTGTATTCTCCATCTTCTGGCATTTCCAAAAACATATTATATGTCCATATTTGGAGAAAAATGAAGCCCTCGGGCATTATTTCCGTGAACAACCTATATCATTTAAATTTTTGATTTATTTATATAGTGTAGACTATATAAATTCATTTTAATTTATTTTTGCAGAATTTGAATTTCGAGGTGGGTTCGCATGTGCCATGTGGCACCACCTAATTCACTCGCTGATCCACCTCATCGCCCTAAAGGAGCTATGCACACCTCTTTGCCACTTGTCACATTCTTATTTGCCTGTACCACTGACTGGGCATCTATCTGCAATATTTATTAGCTCATCGGTTGACACATGTCAATATGTCGCATCCCCGCACAAGTTAAACTCCAAGCATCTTCCTCCTCTCACTATAGCGACCACCGTTGGATTGGCATGCATCTCGAAGAGGTTGGCTAACTGTTGATCTAATTGCTCCATCATTCGTCCCCCGTAGCATGTCACATTTCAGTTCGCTACACGATCCACTTGGCACTAGTCTGTAATCACTTCACCACATCATCACCTTGACAAGTGTCACTATGTCTCTATTTCACAGAAGTATCCATCATGCATCTTCATTTTTGCGGATCAGCGACGATCATCATATTTGGCATGTATCCCAATGCATCAGATCTGCACACTGTTAAAATGTCCTTACCAGCATGTGTGGGGCCTACTGTGCCATGTCATCTACCTCGACCCATGTGCCTATGTGAGTAGCCTTCCAACTGGTGGTCGACTTTGGACACCTTCAATGTGTGTGTTCTTCCTTATAAATTCCTGATTCTCCTCCTGCACAGGCAATGTGGGATAATTCTACCAAATTTATAATAACGTTTGTTTCAAAATTTATCTTTGGAGTGCGCGCCCAGTTGGGCCCACCAAATCCGGCCAGCTTGTCCTTCACACAGCCTCTCTTTCCTTTCTTCTTTACCATACATTGAGGCATTATTGTTTTTAAATAACTCTTGTCAATGTGACAAGGCAAATGTGGGATAAATCCCATCACATAGTTCTTCGTTTCAGCCACTTCTTCATACCTGCGTGGAAGTTTCTTTCCTCTTGGGTCTGCAGACAATATCTATGGTGCATCCAGATGTTTAAAACACTTGGTGTGTATGAAGGAATGGAGGCAACAAACTATAATGTACACAACATTTCCCAAAGCCCACGTAGCTTCCTTTGCATAATTTTTAAAAACATTTGGCAAGCACTAGCACATACAACATTCCAGGTAGCCAACACACTTTCTTACCTTCACTGATTGGCAGCCTCCTCTCATTTCATTTTGATGCAGGCCCATGCCCAATACTTACGCACTATGAGCACTTCATTTAATTCATGCAGGGCCGTGTTTGTTTATTGGTTGTGGCATCCTCATTCAGTGCGCACTCCTTTTTCTTTCTACCTCCATTTCATATTAACATGGTTCTCCTTAGTGCTTTACACACTCCTTTCTTTGTTTCACATGATGGTCTTTCACACACTTCCCTTAAAACATGCTACTGGCATCTCCCTTCACACTTACATACTCATTCCTTTGCCTTTGTTTAATTTATGAGCTGCATACTCCTTTTAATTGGTGTATGATTGATATCTTTTGTGTGTATGCTAGCACACAATTTAAACTTGCAGCAAGACATTCATTTCTTGTTTGCAAGTGCCTCCCCTTTTGGCTTATTAATGTGCACTTGCTGGCAAACACATGTGCTACTTTTTTAAACTCGATGGCATGTGCTCCCTGTAGACTTCAACATTTAAACATTCGCTACTTCATATTAGTATGCTTCCTTTTCTAATTTGATTACACACCGGCCAATTAAAACTTGCTACATACACTCAGCAAGGAATTATAATTGGATACATATCTAGTAGCAATAGTCATTTAGCAAATGTTATGCAAGCATGTCGGAGATAGCATGGACTAAAAATATTATCCATTGCATTGACAATCACTTAACTCTATTTAATTCATCTTCAAAAGCATTCCTCCTTAAACTTATGAATTGCTAGCAACACTACGGAGCTGACGAAGTTCTATTTTAAAAATAATGAGGCAGGTTGGACCCCAAGCGGGTTCGGCCTAAATTTTTTTTGAACTCAAACAACTAGCCTTGAAAATGATCTAGAACGACTGGTGCTTGTAAACCGATCCAATCCAGACAACCAGAAACTTTAAAAAGTTTCAATTTCTATTACTTCGCCAGTCAACAAATTTTGAATAAAACGCCTCCAGTCACACCATTAAATCACTGACAAAAATTAATCCCTGGAGGCTAAAAGTTGGTGAGTACAAAATTTGTACTATAGAAAAACATCGTGTCAAAGGGATTCACCAAAAAATGAATAGGACGGGAGATTTTAAAATTTGAAAATGCTTGTTTAGAATTGTCAGCAAATCGCAAACTCAAAACACTGTTGACTGCCTCAGAAAGAGATGATTTAAGAATATCAAATGATGAGTTGAGGGCACACCACTGAAATAGGAAGAAGCCTCATATACAAGGAACTTAACAAAACAACCGTCAACTGGAAACAATCATCTGGAAAAAAGCTACAAATTTATGAAAACAGTTACTTTGCATAGTTATTCTATCCGCACTTTTTATCATTATTGAACACCTTTTTACTTGACCTTGCAATCCGATCAAATGGAACTCTCAGGGTTTGAAACCTTGGATGATTGATCTCTCTCACACATGGAAAACAAGTCTATAATTAGATTTCCAGGATGATAAAATGATTATCCACAAATAAACTTCAAAGTCAGCCACTTAGAACATCTCGAACTGAAAGGCAGTGAAACAATAGAAGTTGCATCCATAATATGAAACTTATCAAGGGGAAAAATTTCCATGTCTATAGTGTGGAACATCATTCAATTATCTTTGACCTCTAACCAGGTGCAAATGGCAAGGCCCCAAAGTAAGCCACTCAGAAAAGTAAACTATGCACTCTTGGAGAAACTTAGCAATCTGCAAACGGAATGGCTCTGGCAAACATGTCAAATGGGTACGTGGGGGGCTGAAAATTGTTATGAACATTCTTTCTCATGCCTAAAATATGACACAACAACTTGTATGTCATAAATATCAACTAGGTGATAGATGCAAACCTTCAAAGTAGACCCTTAAGTTAAAACGGGACAGGATGCAAAGTGTAGATTCATAGAATGCCCTTCGGATGGGTACCCTCAAAACTTGCCCGACCTAAGATCTGGGAGTTGTGACCAACTATATATGCCAAATGAAATGTGAGAAACACTTTCCCTAAGGACCATCCCATGAAAATCAATAGGCCTATCTTTGTATGCACTTGAACCTGGGTCCTTTTAAACTATTCTTTTGAAGCACTGAACATTGCCTTAGGAAAATTCTCTGATTATGGGATCAAAACTATCTGGATTTTTCAGAGTACCAAGAATATATACATATTTTTTTATTAATGTAATAATTTTTTTCAACAAGATTCTTTCATATTTGATAGGAAATAAATACTTATTATAGTAAACAATTAAGACGTGTATAATTAAATGTTCATTTATTTTATTCTTAGCTTTCCTAGCAATTTACTCTCATGCATGTTCTTGTATGCATCTCTTGGGTGGTTTTTGAATTGAAGATTTTTTTGGAGTCTTTTATGAATGATTTTTAGTTTGCATTTTGGGGAAAAGACTGGGCTTTTTCTAGTTGTGGATTGGATTGGGATTTCAAAATTGCAAGATCTTTTGGAAATTGTATATTGGATCTTTTATTTGTATGTAAAATTCATACACCTGTTACTATCCATTGATATATGGAGGTAAGGAATTGTGTTTTAATCTACTGCTTGGTTTCATAGTTAATGGTTTCATGCTTTTTAATTTTTGCATATTCCTTTTAAAAAAATGGTATGACTATTTTGTCTTTCATGAAGAGTTTTGAATTCTTTATTCCATTGGTCTTTCCATGATTTTTTACATTTATTTCAATTTGTTTCATTGTTCCCCTTCATTGGCATAAGTCAAAAACTTGTTTTATCTCTTTTTCACACCCTTCATCTGTGTTAGTGTTGTATGATTTCTCTTTTCCTAGAGCTTGACTCAACCAATCATGGCACAATATATCTTGGGGCATAAATTCTTAGTTATAAGCTCTATTTTAGTGCATTTAATTATGTCCCTGCGGGCTTGATGTTAAACATGCTAGGCCTTGTGTGGAAAATTACAAAGCAGGAAACATTTCTATTCATTGGTTCTTAGATTGAATTCCTTAATTTTCCTATAATCATATGTGTTCCCATATGATTTTGTATAAAACCCCAAAAGGGGAGTGTTGGTGTAATTAATTATTCACTAATTACACTTTACTTAAGTTTACTTAAAATAATGCATTTGCATATTAGTTGTCATTGAAACATCTAGGAGTTTGCATTTCATTTTAGCACGTGGTGTAGGAGAATTTCCACTTTAGATGATGATAGTTTTCATCTCATACCTCTTTTTGTGTGAGATCCACCTTTAGTGCTCTTATTATATTATCATCCTCTCATTGTTGCACATTTTTCACATACTTTGATGTACAATGGAGGATGATCCACCTTTGGTGGACATGTGATTCGACCTAGTGTGGTTTATAGCTTATCATCTCCTTATCATGTAGTCTTATCACATTTTCTATATATTTAGACATATATACATTGTAACTTTAGAGTGATTATGGATTGATTGCATCCATTATCATTTGATCATTATTGAGTTATTCGTATGATCATATTATCTTGTCTCTCTTATTAGTTCTATCTTTTGAGCTTCTAGATCTTGGCATTACATTAATTGTCTTAGAAAAATTCGTACATTGTATCAAAGCCATAGAATATTTCATCGCATAGCCATTGGAGAGATATTTGCTTCAACTTTTGGAGTGCCATAATTTAGATCTAGAGTAGCAAGAGCTTGTGGGAGTGTCTCAAGAAAGATCTGACCTCGCCATTGCATCTGGGTGGCCATTTTGACAAATTTTGACTATAAATTTGCCTACTTTGGGAAAAAGTCAAATCTAAGGCAAAATGTTTTTCAAAATTGGACTTAGGCAGTCTGATCTCCAAATTTGGTATGGATTTTCAATTTTTGTAAATTTTTTTTTGGATCTTGACATTATTTTTCGAGCAAAAAATTGGGGTTTTTTTTAATCGGGGTCCCTACCCTTGGTTTTTTGTCAAATCGGGATTGGAGGATCTGTATAACATCACTAGAGAATATTCCAATAAAAATTGTACATCCAGGGGACCGAGCTATTAGATCCTGGCCCCACCAAGTGACAAAGAGAAATTAATATCGATCAACACCACCAATGCAACAAGAGACCATGCCAACAAGTCATTTACTTATTCTATGAAGGATTTATTAGAAAAACAAGGTATTTTATATACCCACCAGGAATGTGGGATTAAAATGTTGGAGGCCCCCTAGCTGAGCTTGTATCTCAATGAATTCTTAGCCTTGTTGAGTCAAGCTTGCAGCTCAGTGAGCCCAACCCTGCCTAGCTCCTGTGCTCCTCCGAGCATAACCATGGAGACTAGTAATGAGACACCTCGCGGGCTCCTCTACCCCCACGCAAGCATTGGTCAACACGTGACAACCACCTCAGCAACGCCAAAACCAATCACAACATGACATGTGGTACTTTTTTTAAGTCCAATCTATTTTTTTTTTTAAAAAGATTTTCTTTTAGCAGATATTTCACTCTGTGAAATTTGACGGTCGGTTGGCCATCATATACATGGATTTTTTTTTCTTGAAACTGTCAAATTTAAGCTCACAGTTGCATCAATAGTTTGACAGATTAATTTTAATGGTCATTTGACCATCAGTTCCTGATAATTTTACACTTTTGTGATGATTGTTTGGATGTCAAATTTAACCTTGTATTTTGCTGACATCATCAATTTTGAAAAATTTGTAGCCCTCACCATTTGTAGTTTTAGTTTTGTTATTTGACTTTGAGAGGCCATAACTTGGTCATCCGAGCTCCAAATTAAGTGTATTTTTTTTATATTTTGGCTAAAATTTCCTGAATGTTTTAGTGGTGGTGTTATTTTCTGATTTTGTTCCACAAATTTGATCATAAATTGTAGATTTTGCTAATTGTACCTGTCGAAACCCTATTTTTGCAACTTAAGAGGCCATGTTCGAGCTCATACAAACACATTTTCACATGCCATATTTTTTGAAAGTGTATAATTTTTTTAGTACTTTTCAAATTTTCTATTAGATTGTGGCCTTATTTGGACAAAAATATCAATTTGAGATCTAGGTCCTTTTTGGCCTTGTATGATCATTGTAATGCTTGGATATTAATTTTATTATGAGCAATATTCATCTAAGTTTGATTTAACCTCATTGAGGTGGTTATAAAATCCAAAATAAGAAGTCCAATTTGGCCCATTTTGGCAAGTGAAAATTGTACACGCACTACATATAAAGTGCCAAAAGCAACATTTTAGAGGGGCATTCTTTGATTGAGTAAATTTGGGGGATGCCTTGTGTTCTATTATCTCTTTCTCTATTGTGCTCTTTCATTTTTGCATCATGGGTTCACCTAGATGTCCATTGTTAACTTCACTCAACTATGCTACATGGAAAGATAAAGTATGTAGTAAACTAATGGAAAAGGGGATAAATCTTTATGTAAATGGAACAATTAGAGAACGCCTTGGTCCCAATGTGGATGATAATGAAAAAATTTATTGGAAAATAAAAGAGAATATGGCTTTAGGAATTATAAGGATTTGTGTTCATGAAGATGTCTTCTTCCACATTTCAAGCTTTAAGGATTCCAAGTGTAATTGGGACAAACTTGAAGATTTATATGGTAAAGTGGATGAGGAATATGTCAACAAAGCCAATGAGTTGAGATTCCTACTTAAATACTCTAGTAATCCCATGAAAGACGGAAGGTTGATTCATCACATCTTGAAGAGACTTCCTTGAGAATATGCAAATTTTGTCTCAAGTTACAATAATCACAAGATGACCATTGGAAGTGCCTTCACTAAGCCTTCATTTGATGCATATGAAGAAATGTAGATGTTGGAACAATCAAAATTGATGGATATGGGTATTATCAAGTCTTCAAAATATATGACATTCGTGGTTAATAATGAGTACCAAATAAATATAGATGGAAAAAGTTTCAACAAAAACAAAAAGAAGTTGAAGCCAAAATCACAGTCATAGACACAACAGTCTTCCTTATCACAACAAGGCAATTCTTCTTTCAATAAGAAGGGAAAAAACAACAAGAGGAATAAACTATTTTGTGCATATTGCAAGAAACCAAATTAGGATGAGCATCATTACAAGACTAAGAGAATTGATGAGTTAAAAAACTCACTCAAGAAGAACAAAATCAATGTGCCAATTGCTTCCAAGGATTCATATCCATACACTTCAAAGGGAAAAGGGAAAGAATTTACTGAAACTTTAATTTCTTTAGAGGATTGGATTCTTAACTCGGGTGCCACACATCACATGGGTTTTTCAAAGGGGCATTTTTCTTCATTCGAGCCATCTCAGGTACCTCACATATTTTTAGAGAATGATACACAAGTGGAAGTTGAAGGGAAAGGACCAATTATGATATAAAATGGAGAGTTCAAAGATGCTCTCTATTTTCCTAGCTTTAGCATAAATATCCTTTCAATTTACTAAATCACTCACTATGGAGGTGGAAACAAACTTCGGTTCCTTCCTGATTTAGTAATGGTGCAAAATATTAAAGATATTCCATTGGTTGCAGTGGGTAAAGATAATCATGACAAAAGGCTTTATTATTTCTCCCATTTTGTGCCTAAGTCTTGTTCACATGCCTTGTTGACTCATACTCAATTACAAAGTAAGTTATGGCATGGCTGGTTTGGACATTTTGATTTTTTCTATCTTCAATAGCTTATCTCAAAACATATGTTCAAAGGTCTACCTACAATAAAAATTTCCAAGGGTGAATGTGTTGGAAATCTATTGGGAAAGTGTGATAGTGAGAGGGGGGTGATTTATATAACAACTAATTAATAAATTTTGACATAAACAAACTTGCAAAGTATAAGCATAAAACTCAACACTATAATAGATCTAATATCCTAATCATCATCCATGGAAATAAACATAACACAATGATTTTGGTTACCGAGAAACCCTTGAAAGGTAAAACTTGGGTGGGGATGCCTCCCACAAATCTTCACTACCACAGCATTAAAGTTTTCATGTTAGGGCTATAAGTTTGATAAAAAAATATGATTTTCCCTATGAGGGGTCTACCTCATTAAGAGCTTTGAGACTTATACAATCTACCTTGCAAACGGATTTAAAAAATTACAACTACATAAGCACTTGGTTAAGAGACTTACTAAGGTCTGTAAAAACCACTCTGTTAAGAGATTTACCCTGATTCCCTATTAGAATGTCTCTATACCCGATCCTTTAGTTTTCACTATGATGGTGATTACAAATCTTCTCTTTACACTCTAGATTTGATCTCCTCTATCAAATATGTCTTTGTTCTATCCTTCACTTCTCTACTCTATTATGCTCATTCACTGAACTCTATTCTACACTGAATGTATGAGATCTCCTTCATACATTAGTCCTCTCATGATACATTTTAGGGTTCGAATCATATCTTATATAGACATTTAATCATCTCCAATATTTAAGGTCCACGATCTGGATTTTCTACTTTTGCCGCTTAACCTTCCCCTAATTCTGATTGGTTCCATGAATTACATAGGGATTAATGATTATAATACTAAAGCATGATCACCTCTGTTATTTCCTCAATAAAAAATAAATGTATTATGGATGTTGGTCAAAATGGTTTACCTAAGTGTTTGTGCCATAAAAAAAATGTCAATTATGTCTTACTCAACATTTCATATCGCTTGCACTCTACATTCACTAATCTTTATACCTCGATGCTCAACACTGACGTCTCTACATAACTCGGCATAAGATGACTCAGATAATACTAAAGTAATCGGTGACCACTATCTTACTCAGCAGTAACTATTGCTCAGTAACTATATAATATAAATGACTCAGCCTATACATGATGACTCGGTCGTAGTGATGACTGACCAGCATTGCCTAGAAAATTACTAAGTGTAACACACTAATAGACAACAAAACTTAGTGATCAACAATCTCCCCCTTTGACATTAGTGGAAAAAATAATTTTTCATGACATTTTCATTACATTTACAATAGTACTTAGTACTAATAAAAATTTATATAGAATACTTCCCTTAAAAATTAACTCGGTCATTTGTTAGTTGTTCTACCATCCTCCTGCATTCTGATATCTTCCATATATCTGATATTACATATTCATATCCATTAAATGAATTATTTCCCCTTATGTCTTCTTATTTCTATTTCCTCCTTGTTTATATCACTTCAAGTTCTTAGTGTGTAGGGGTCTTGAAATATTTGTCCAAAAATGGTTTGTGAATTTGCATGACCATTCCTAATGCGGTGTCCCAACTGAGCCTTACAGACTTGAAAACCTTGGACTTCACTTCTAGCTCGGTAGCTAGCTTGACTAGGCTTTCAAAAATAGAAAGATGAGGGTCTTTTTAAACAAACTCCTTTGTTAGGACTAACTACCTTTGCATAGCCTCAACCTGAGGTGTTAACACTATTTGGATAGAGAGTAGTCCAGTCCCTATTTTACCATCATTAGCTACCAACTCGGCTAATCTTCCTTGGGCATGTAATAATCTAGTAAAATGCATAGAGATGGAACTTGCATCCATGCTCAATGCGTGACCTATAGACTTTAGATCTAACAGTAATTTGTTTATCAGATCATGGTTTTCCTTTGTAAAACCTTCTACATTGCATAACTTCTTGTACATAGAATGTGCATTTTGTACAACTTCTAAATTTTTTACTAAGGTAGAGAGTTCTACCTATTTTTCTATAATGTCTGCGGAGACCTTATTGAGTACCCTGGTCTCAAATTTCCTTTTTGACCACTGCAACAACTTATCATTAGTCTCTTTATTATCATCAATCACTTTATTGACAATATGAACAAGTTTCTCCTAAATAGGTTCAAATTCATTTACATCAATCATGTCAAAAGCATTTAGACCTACTTTTTTTGATGTTCCCTTCCCATCTCTTCCTATTTTCTCTTCTTCTTTAGTAGATCTTGCAAGATTTGCATGTGTTCATAGGTCAAGCTATCAATGTCCCACTTAGGAATCACTATTACTTCTTCGAGTGTCACCTATGTGGCAAGAGATTTCTCCTTCTTCTTTTGTGACTTCTTCCTAGGTGTAGTACCACTCAACATCTGTATAAGATCTTTTATTTCCTCTTCCTCATTAGGCTCTTCAATGTCTTCCTCTTTCTCTTTCTCCATTTTCTCCTTTTCCTTCTCCTTTTCCTCCACATGAGGACTTACTACCACCAATGCAAACTATTGTTCTTTCTCTTTGCTTGTCTTCTTGACAGATGTAGGTTGTGGTGTGATTATCGACTTACTCTATTCCTTGGCATTAGCACTTAGTGAAACTAGCTGATCAACTATGGCTATATGGGGGCTCACTAATGGAATCTCAGTAGTTGATGAATCCTCAATCTACGGATACTATTTCACTTTTAACAACACCAGATTGATTCTTGATAAAAATTTATCCTTGGATGCCTCAGCTTGTACATGTAGCTAAATTTATTCCTTGATCAATATGTTTGTTATCAGTGGAGTGTCCTTAGTGATCTACAAAATGGTTATCTCATCCTTCATGTTCTTTATAGCTTTCTTCTCTCCTTCCTTTTGAACATGAAGGTCATTAACATCTTGTGTATTTTCAAATTCTACTTTCTTGGATGTGCCTTCACTTTGTTGTGCACTCTTATCAATTATAACACCAAAAATTATCTTCCACAACCTTAAAATTTGTTGTACAATATCTTCAACCTTGTGTTGAAGAATGGAGTATGCCCGAAGCTTAGGAAAAAATCTATTCCTATACTGCTCCATATACTTCTGAATGTATTCAGGGGATAAGTTAGACATGAATTGAGAAAGAGTGCTCTCCCTAATTTTATTTTCGGTCATTAAGGAATATTCCTATCTTTTAGCTATCCTCTAGTATAGTTCATCAGGAATCAAGTTCCCTAATTGAAGTGGTATCATCTTGAATATATAGAGCATCTCAAGCATAGCTTGTTCTACTCTCTCCTTTTCTTCAATACTCAGCTTCTCAAATCTTATTTGTTTAAAACCTACTAGGCCAGTAGTTCTCTTGATGTTGTGGCATATTTCATCCACAGTCAGTGATTTCTTCTTTGATGGTAACTTCTTCTTTATTTCATCATCACTATCATTTTCCTCTTCATCCTTCTTCAAGATGATCTTTCTCCTTGGTTTCTTCTTTAACTAGCTTGGTAGTGTGTTTGACTAAACTAGTTTTCTTTTACCAGATGCATGGGTTTTCTTTTATGGCTTGAAAGCTACTATAGTAGAAGTTTCTCTAGTTCTTGGCCTAAGTACTGGTGAGGGGATGGGCTTAGGTTTCTATATTGGCTTCTTTGTAGGCTTGACAATTGATGCCTTCTTTCCTTTCTTTACCGCCACACTCTCCTCTTCTTCACTTTCCTCTAACTCACTAGATTTTTCCTCTCCTAATCCTTGAGTCAATTCAAGAGGTGCATCTACCTCTTCATCTCCTATCATCTTCACTATGTTTTTCACTATCTTCTTTCTTTTTCCCTCCATGGTAGTAGACTTAAATCCCATGGTTATCTTGGCCTTAACTTCCTCATAGGTTCCAAAATGTGTGGCCTTTTTGTCAACTTCCTCGACTAATAGGGTTGTGTTGTTGTTGTCTCATCAATATTTAACTCATAAGGTAATGGAATTAGCCATGATACCCTCAGTATAACTTCTTGTGCATATGTATAGTCTGTATCAACTAGAAAACATATGTCTTTATAGTACTTATCCACTAATGATATAGGGATTCTGCTTCTTTTCCTCATTTTGTTTCTTGAACTCAACAAAATAACTCTACATTATACTCTCAAAAATTTCACCCATTTTCCCATTAAAATCACTAATCTGAACTGTCACTGGTCTTTTCTTTTCCCATTCTATACCTCCAACAATGGGAAAACTTTTTTGAATGTAGAAAAATAAATAAACAAGTAAGGAACCAAACTTACACATAGAGTTCTTCTCTTTTCAGATTGATGTAAGATTCTTGGCTAGCTGCGTTAGTTGGAGCTCAACAAGGTCATATATATGATCCTTCTTTATTATCTTCCAAGCTTGGTCCACTTCCATGCATGGTACAGTATCCAACTGACTAGACTAATAACAATTTGTGTTCTATCACCTTTACTGCAAATTCAATTTTTGGGTCTATCATAGTTGAAATAGTCATACCTCATTTGTTCCATATTGCTTGGGTGTTTTCTTGTATTTCCTCTTTATTCTAACATCTCATTGTCTTCTTTCTAGTGAGCTTAGGGTATCCAATTACCCTATGAATCATATCTTTGGTAATTTGGACTAGTCCATCCTCCAACCAAATATTCATATCATGTATTCTGTTTAGTACAATCTTGATCTAGTCAACTTGGCAATTTTGTGAAGAATCAAGAGCATGCACTAACCCTTTCTCAGTAACCTTCTGGTGTTCCAGGTTCAACACCCCATTGCTACAAAGTTTATCATATGCTTCTTTGATTTCATAGTCTCTGATGTCCTATATCTTACACATGTAACATGAAAGAATCTCATTGATCATTAAAACCTTTGAGGGATTGATGATAGGGCTCAAGTCAAATCTACCATAATGGCACTTTCCAGAACAACCTAATACTTTTGTGGCTTGCAAGCATCATTCCTCACTAATTGAACATTAAAAACCTTCTTCCCTTGCTTCTTTCTTGTAGCTAATGATGAAGATGCCATTTCTTCAAACTTAAGGGTTTATATTCTTAAAAGAGTTACTCAGTAAAATACATTACACAAGTATTTCTCAGATCTTTTCTTATGGCACGCTGTGAAGATTTCTACAAATCACACTTAGCACTAAGCATTTTGGTTAATCTCTCTTGAATATCTCTGAAAATTTATCAAATCACTGGTGAAATGAAAATAAATGGTAACTTCCCACTTTATAGACTTCAAACTATCGGATTAGGGCTTCATTAAAAATCCATACACTTTCTACGTGAGATACAACTATCTCAAAAATCTCATGTCAACTCAGGCAACATAAGCTCAGTCGATACAACCATTTATTTGTAGCTCAGTGTACATCACATCTCGACTATCATAGGAGATCGGTAAACACTAGTGACTTAGTCACTATAGACTAAAATATTGATGCTTAGCATCATATATACAATGTAGTTCTTTACTCAAATATGTCCTAATGCATCTTAATCTATGTAGATATGGACCTTTTCTTATCAAATGTTAGGAACTGATGTAAAATAAAACATTATAAGATTAAGTTCCACACATGCCTTATTTTCTTAGTTCGAAGTAGTTTGATCACCTGATACATCAGATTAGGTGACCTTAGGTACACTAGCTTCACTAATGCTTGCTTCTTCTTTCTTCTTCCATGTCTTGTTCATCTGATTTCTCATTTTCTCAATAGTTTCTTCATTCTTTCTTTGTTCAATACTCAGTATATGTTCTTTGCAATCTTTCTTTAGGTGACCAATCTTATTGGATTTATAGCATATCATACATCAATTCATCCAAATCTAGGATTTTTCTTTGAAATGTGTCTTCAAATAGTTTGATCCAATGTGACCTTATATTCCAAAGTAATGACAATTGTACCAAGTGTTGTTGTCCCAATTGTATGTATTACCCTTCTTAGGTGCCTTAGTTTGTTGAGTGGATGACCACTTAGCTTTGGATCTACACTTATTTGCTCTATGTCCATATTTTTAACAGTTGAAACAATGTCCTTGAAATATAGGTGAGGTAGGTGGATTACTGATATTTTTCCTACATTCATGTGCCTGATGTCCATGCTTTTTATGGTTAAAACAATGTCCATTGAATTTGGGTTTAGGATCAGACTTACCATGTTTGCTTCTGTAAATGTTGTTTGTATTTACATTTACTAGTTATTGGAATCTTTGTACAATTTTCATCTTTTTGTTTTATCTATTGATAAAGTATCATTTTTGAGCCATTGATATTGCATCCTTCTATAAAATTTAAGTGGTTGGAGAAAGAGGGTTTAAAGTTTCTTATAGAAATATTTTCTTATCTTGCACTTCATGCAATCTTGCTAATAATAAATCTAGTTGTATTATTTATTTTAGTCCTTGTTGGCTTAATTAAATTAAGTATCTTGTATCTCTTGTACAATGAACTATATTTAGTTTCATGAATTAGTACTAATTTAAGTTGTTACACACATTGGTCTATGTCAAGCTTTTTCTCATTTTTGAAAGTGTTAAATTTAGTTTAGAATTTCTCGACAAACAAAATAAAGTTTGTAGTTATTGAGGACCTCAAATACAAGACCCATATAAGATTTTGACACTCGTTGAAAATATTATTATCCAAGAGAAATGCCAATTATGATCTAGTTGCAACTAGATAAAAAAATATCAGCTCAAGATGATACCTTGGTTGAACTCAATAAGGAAATTGCAAATTTGAAAGTAATAGAGAATGAGTCAAAGGCCAAGGTAGAGACTTGAGTGGTGGACACACATTTAGTATTCCTAGACTTAGTTCATTAATCTTGTAAATTATATTGGGATAGAATCACTTAGATGTCAGTGGATTGCGATATACATTCCATTAGTTGCAACTCTTGATCACATTGTACTGAATAAATTATATCATATTCTTCGACAAGATAGCTAAAACTTGCTTCACTACAAAGGAGAACCTCAACCCAACTACTTCAAACTTAGACTTCTCCTTAGAATTAACCTGGTCATAAATCTTTTCCTAACATTATCAATGATTTGATTGAACTCAACATCCTCGTGCTCATGTAAGAAATGTTAAATATTTTTGCTAAAAAATAATGCACACTAATCACAACACCTTGCATATGCTATATAGAAAATTTTGACTAAAAACAAATGAATACAATCTTTAAAATCCCTTGCTTAGTTACCAATTCTTGATGTTTCATAGCCTTCAACAGCCCTTCAATGTCTTCAACAGCCACATCAAAGTCTTCAAAAGCCACAAAGACTCAAAAATAATGCAAAAAGATTGTTTGATGCTGAGCTATATATGTTCATCCATCTGCTAAATAATCTTCATGAGATGACAGTTCCAATATGTAAACCATGAAAGATGAAACTGAAAGCTATGCATGATCATATGTTTGCAATGACTCTTCATCCATACAAAGAGTCTCTCAAATATGTAGTCTATGAACTAGAAGAATAACCAACAACAGAATAATATTCTAGAGATTAAATATAATAGTCCAACAACATAGAAGACTCTCAGAGATTCTTATGAAAATCATATTAGATATATAAGCTCTCTCATAGCTACCATGAGCTTCAAGATATTCCAATAATAATGATAGTCATTAGACATCACAAAACTTGAAGAATCCAAACATTCTATCCTAGTTCTAGATCATTACTACAACCTGGCTCTGATACCATGTTAAGTTTTGAACCACAATAACATAACTCAAAATGAAAACCATAAGAAATAGATGAAACAAGTCCTTATCCTTGGAAACCCTCTTCATCGAGGGAAAAACCCAGCCACACCAAAATATCTCCTTTATTGAATAATCAAGGTTCCCAATACAAAGCTCACGAGCTTTAATCACTTCTTTACTGAGCCTCACAACTAATCAAGAAAAAATGATCTCAAAATGATCATGCAAAGATCATTCACAAATCATGCATGCAATCTATAACACACCTGCTAATATGGAAGTGTTTAATGCATATATCAAGTATATTGAGTGAGCACCTCAATCACTATAAATGTACAGATCATAAAACAATATCAACACACAACTGAGAATGCAATCATAGAATCAATGTCAATGTCACTGCTGAAGACATAGAACTACATAACTAAATGTATCTCTCTAGTACATAAATGTAATATGAATATACTCTCAAGCTACTCATAGCAAACAGGCAATCAAGTAGCTCCCGATAGAGAATGCACCCAAGCATCCAGCTGTTGATCACCAAGAAGCTAGGTAGCTCACACACCATGATTAAAAGGGAACATCGATACAAAGAAATAATAATATATCTTGCACTTTTGTCTCTGCTCCCAAAACATAAAATGACACCCGATATTTAAGAGACAACCACAAATGTGAACCGGTAGGCATTACAAAACTCACCGACTCACATCATTGAATTTATGGTAAACAATAATCATAACTGATGACACATCATACACATCAAATCTATAATGCTAAGACATCCAAAGAATGACGCCAAGTCATCTTAATCCAGTAGAGAAGAAGTCAAACTAATGCCAGCCAGACAGAGTATACCCACACCTGCCATTTGAAGAGTTACTCAACAATAATACCACCACTAAAAAAATCTTGAAAATTTGAATAGACTCCTCTACACAAGGAGATGCTCTCACATAATACTACTCGTTGATAGTAAAGGTTACTATCGTATTCTCAAGAAGCATAATCATGGGCCATATCAACCTTAGGAATATTCAAACTACTCCAAGTCATCATTATAAAACATATGAAATGCTACAGCTACGAATATTCTGTGAGCACAATGAAACCAAAATAGAGAAAATTCATAATACAAATTCAGCACACAATAGTCATAGGTATGAGATCTCTCCAAGATACTTAGAACATTAATAAATATGTAGGGCAAGAGTGATATTTTTGATATCAGAGGCACAACATTAAAAAAGTCTCTCTTGTGAAAACTTGAAATGTTTAGCTAATAAGGCATGTTATTAGACCATGGAACCTAGATCCCTTGTATATAGCATAAGTTAAATCTATACTTACAATGAGACCCATCTCCTACCCCTTGAGACCTTTGATATTGGAGATGTGTCTTGGGTACTAGAGATGTCCTTGGAAATGTTCTGATGCATAGGGTTCATCCCATTACATTAATATGGTCATTCAAGACCTTATGATTCTCAATAAACACAATACACTCCCTATTCTATCTTTAGGCCCTTACATGACCTATTTGACAACACTTTCCCATCATGGAATCCCTTAAAGGTGCAGAGGATAGGGTAGTGGTTTCTTGACAAAATAATGGATTGAACTTATAAGGAAAACAATGATTTATCTCTTTTTCAATTGTAAAAATGACGATAACATGCTCAATCTTTTATTGTATATCAGCATAGGCCCACAGATTATGATTATGCTATATTTTTTACAATGATTTTCCACTCATCTTTCATTTGATTCATAATTTGTTAATACATGCTCATCATAGTTGTGAACAAATTTTATTCTCATGGACAAGTATTGAAGCACTTGCATGGGTGATAAATCTTTTTTAGATAGGACTTGGAGACTTTTGAAATGGTGGGAAAGGAATTCAGAGTTTTTTGCAACAAATTTGAAGTTAGCAAGGCCCTCTGCAACAAATTCAAAGGTAATTTGAAACCTGAAACATAGACATATTCCATTCTCACTAGGTAAACTTCAAATGAATGTAAGATAGATGTCAGAACAATGAATCATTATATCCTCTTCTTTCTTTTATGGTCTCTACTAAAAGTGACTACTTTAAACAATGTTTCGGCATCTCTATTTTCAGATTGATATTTTTTCTTTAATTTAGAAACTAAATTATTATTGGAATACAAAATATTATTAGAGTTTGTATTTCTTATCTCATTATTTTGCTCTATAATTTTCATTCTAATATGGAGCATGATCTGAAAGTTAATGGTAAAAAGTTTGCACATAGTGTAATCTAGAAATCTAATACAAATCTTCATGGATTGTAGTGACTACATGACTGCAACAATTAGAGTTTCCAAAAACCTTCAATTTTTGTAGACTACCACACAACCACACAATTCATCTTCAAGATTGTTTCAAGACAAATTGTTGGGAGAAATGCAAACCGACTCCATCATTTCAAACAAGGATGATGTTCTTTTGGAGATTATTGATGATGTTGAGTGAAACTATGTAAAAATGTAGGTATGCACTATAACAAGGTGCATCTTGTCAGACCTGTTGTTATAACAACCAATTTTTATTTCCCAATGTTTAAAAATGTGTTTTGGCTGTGTTTGCAAATCTAGACCGTGATTTGACATAATAAATTAGATGATTAATAGGCAAAAACCTTTCAGAATTAGCCTTCCATCAGACTACCAAGTTAGAAATGGTAATAATGCATAGGAAGAGCTACATCAATCAGGCTCATAAAAATGTCACCTTCAATCTAGTCAATAATGATGCTTTTGCAAGTAGGGATATTCTCAGGTGTAAGATTTCTTTAAACCTTTGTCACTTGTCTAGAATCTAGATAATGTAAAATGTAGCATGATAGTGATGTTGTAAAATATATGTTTTTACTCATTTTGGTTTGATGCTGAGAGAGAGGAATAAAGAGATTTCTAGGGGTAGAGTGCACAAAGTGCCTTCAAATATGGATTGTATGAGATTTTAGAGGAAAATGTTTAGCTGAATTTTGCATAGATATTAAATGCTTCTATATAACAAGACCATCTTGGCTTCTCTTATGAGTTTCTACTGATGTTGTTCTCTGCAATTTTCCAAATTGGCAAAAGCCATCTTGAAGATGATAGGAATCAGATATGTGAAAGGGGATGCCTACAAGTATCGACAAAACTCTAGGAACAATATTTGAATAGGGAAATAGTATGGGGACTCTAGAGGGGAATAAGAGACTAGGACAAGTATTTTTGGAACATTTATTCCGATGGTTCACAAGAATAGATAAAGCTCAGTAATCTTATCTTTCTCCCTAATTTTTCTCTTAATAGTAATTCTGTTGGTGGAAAGTACAAAATTATGCTACACTTTAAAACATATAAGCATACTCCAATAGTTGTCTCTGAACCCCCCCTCCCCCACCACCCCCAATATCTTGTGTTATGAAGCTGCAAATTACATCTCTCTATGGAAGGTAGGGACGATGAAAACTAGAAAATGCTTTGTTCTGGTAATGAATTTCTATTTTAATATAGTTTTTATTTCAAACTAAATAAATTAAGAAGTCCCATCCATTGGGCCTTTACATGAAATGATAAATTCCACAATTCAAAGTCCAGACATGTACCAAATGAAACAATGGGTTGACATGATATACAAATATATCACTATGATAGGTCAAGAATTTTCATCAAATACATAGAACAATCACATTTAGAGTTTTCTCTCGTGCTTTGTGATGCTCCCCAGAGCCTTTTCCTTTTGCTTAAGTTCAACCTTTTGAACTTTTCCTGTTGAAGACTTAGGCAGATCCTGAAATATCATAGTCTTTGGAGCCATAAAATGTGGCAGTCTTCCTGACAGAAAGCAATGATACTTTCTGCAATAACTTTCTTGGGTCTCTTAAGCTTCACAAAGGCACAAATTGTTTCTCCCCAGTACTCATCTAGGTGCCCCACAATGGTAGCCTCAAGTATCTATGGATGATTGTATAGAATGGATTTGATGAAAGAGCATCCGAGGATCAAGGTTGTTGACTTAGATGTTGGTTTTGGTTGAGATTTACTTCCTAGGGTCATAACTTTTGACTCAAATGTCGGTTTTGGCTGAAATTTTATAGGGAATTGCCTAAGGAGGAGCTATTTGGATTGTTGATGAGCTCAACTCGATTGGTGGCCATTTCAACATTTTTTCGAGAGCCTGAAATATCAACTTGTTATCCAAAATTAGATTTTTGTATTTCTTTTCCAATTTTCTAGAAAGTTGTTTTTGTAATAAATCTGAAATCATATTCTTGGTCTCATAGATTAGTTGGCAATTCATCTTGCCTTAGTTGGGAGCTTTTCTTGGGAAAAATTAGGATTCGTAGGATGAGTTTTGAAAATTACAAAAAATGGAAAAATTTATTTTTCCCAAAAGTCTACCAAATATGGTAATTTTTGAAATTGTAATAAGTAGTTATTTTTCTTGTATTGTAGAGGTAGAGAAGAGTTGGATCATTTTAATGAAGAATCTAGCATTTTGAAACTTTTGTGTTGTTTATTTTTTCTGAGTTATTGTTTTGAAGGGTTTGGGCTACATCATTTGGTATCAGAGCAGGAAGATGGCTGGGAGAGGAAGAGGAAGAGGAAGAGGAGGTGTCATTCCGATGAAAAGATTGATGCTTGATATGTAGAGGTAGATTGAATGACTTAATGAATGACTAGAGAATCAAGGAATAGAAAGAGGGAATGAATCTGATGAATAGGGAAACCAAAGAGGTGATGATCAAAATGAAGAAAATATAGAAGAAAGGCTAGAAGAAATGAGCCATGAAGATAGAGTTCTTAGGGCTCTAGAAGGAAAAAGTGAAGCAATAAAAATTGATGTTTCAGACTATGTTGGTAGTCTTAAGCCAGAAGAACTAATAGACTGGTTAAATGAGATAGGGAAATTTTTCGAATGGAAGCCTATGATAGAAGAAAAGAAGATGAAGTTTGCATGGACAAAATTAAAAGGGCATGCAATGATATGGAGGGATCACCTCTAAAAGGAATGAACTAGAAAGGGAAAGGAAAAGATTAAGACATGGAGCTAGATGGAGAAAAAGATCAAAGAAAAATTCTTACCCATGGATTATTCACAAACCCTCTTTCATAGGTTCCCACATTTGAAGAAAAACTTGTCTTTAGTGCAAGACTATACAAATGAATTCTACAAGCTATCGATGCACATAGATCCTCTAGAAAATAATGAATAGATGGCTGCTAGATATATAAATGGCCTAAAATTATCCATTCAAGATGAAATGAGCATGCATCGTGTTAACAGTATGGAGGAAGCCTATCAATTAGCTCTAAAGGTTGGAGAAAAGTAGAATAGGCAATATATCCAGATGAATAGAGGTGGTTGAAGGGGTACCTCAAATCCATTTCAGGGAGGTTCCAATAATGGTCAGGGAGATTCTTTTCAAGGATTTGATAAAAATATAGACACTAGGCAAGATTCTCCAAATCAAGAAAGAGGAAGGGGGTTTTAGAGAGGTCGAGGCTATGGAAGTAGAAGAGGCTAGGAAAACAAGAGAAGGCCTTTCACCTATTTTAGGTGCAGAGAAGAAGGACATAGGGCCTTCGAGTGTTCCAATTTTAACATGCAAGATAGAAATCAAGGAGGGTCATCTAGAGTAAACCTAGCCCAGGCTGACAATGAAGGATCTGAACAAGAAGTGTCTCTAGATATTGGAGAAATTCTGATGATGAGGAGGAAAATGATTATTCCAACCAAGGAAGATGTAGAGGAGAAAGACATTCATGATTAATGGTTCAGAACCAACATATTTCAGACAAGGTGTACCTTGGGAGGAAAGGTATGTCGAGTAATTGTTGATGGAGGCAATTGTGAGAATATGGTTTCTAAAGAAATGGTGGAGAAATGAAATCTCCAATGTGAAAAGAACCCTCATCCTTATCAGATTGCATGGTTCAAAAAGGAAAATGAAGTCATAGTAGATAAGAGGTTCCTTGTTAAATTTTCCATAGGAAAGGTCTAGAAGGATGAGCTATGGTGTGATGTGATTTCGATGGATGCATGCCATGTCCTCTTGGGTCATCCTTGGTAGTATGATAGTAAGGTTATTCATAATGGGGAAAATAATACTTACACCTTCTGGAAGGATGGATCTAAAGTAATCTTTTTACCTCTCAGGTGTGATGGAAAAGCTGAAAGTATGCTATCTGAAAAGGAACTTGTCAAGGAGATGAAAGTAATAGGGTGGTGTTATGCATTGGTAGTGCAAAAGGGGAAAGAGGAAGACTTGACTATACCACCAAAAGTAGCTATGGTGTTAGAAGAATATTTAGATGTTATTCTACATAAGCTACCTGATGGACTTCCCCAAAAATGAGATATCCAACATCATATTGATCTTATTCTAGGGGCAAGTCTTCCCAATCAAACGACATACAGAATGAGTCCAATAAACCATGCATAACTAAACAAATAGGTGACTAAGCTCATATAAAAAGGTTTAGTATAGGAAAGAATGAGCCCCTGTGTTGTCCCAGTGTTATTTACCCCAAAGAAAGATGGAATGTGGAGGATGTGCATAGACAATCGAGTCATCAATAGGATAACCGTCAGGTATTGTTTTCCTATCCCACGTTTGGATGATATGATGGATTTTTTTGCTGGAGCAATGCATCTCTCTAAGATTAATCTGCGAAGTGGGTACCACCATATCCGCATCTAAAAGGGGGATGAGTGGAAAAATGCTTTCAAAACTAGGGATGGTTTGTATGAATGGAAGGTTATGTCTTTTGGTTTATCAAATGCACCTAGTACTTTTATCAGACTCATGAACACTGTGTTGCATTCCTACATTGGTAAGTTTGTAGTAGTTTATTTTGATGATATACTAATTTTAAGTAAGGGAAGGGAAGAACATCTACAATAGCTAAGGATCATATTGGGGTATTGAGAAGGGAGAAAATCTATGCTAATTTTAAGAAGTGTAGGTTCATGCAAGAAAGCTTACTTTTTCTAGGGTTTTTCATTTTTGCAGATGGTGTCAAGATGGATCTAGACAAAGTTCAAGCCATTCTTGAATGGCGTAGTCCATGTAGTATCACCAAGGTGAGAAGTTTTCATGGCTTGGCTACTTTCTATAGAAATTTCATTCATAATTTCAGCAGCATTGTAGCACCTATGACAGACTGCACTAAGGGTTGGGAATTTTCATGGACCAATGGGCTGAAGAGAGTTTCCAATATGTAAAGAAGAAGGTCACTGAAGCTCCAATACTAGCCCTACTAGATTTTGATAAAGTGTTTGAAGTGGACTATGATGCCTGACATGTGGACATTGGTGCTATACTCAATCAAGAAGGTAGGCCCATTTCCTTTTTTAGTGAAAAATTTAATGATGTGCAAAAGAAATATTCTACATATGATATAGAATTCCATGAAATTGTGCAAGCTTTGAGACACTAGAAGCATTATCTCATAGCCAAAGAATTTGTGTTGTTTACAGACCATATTTCTCTAAAATACTTGAACACACAAATGAAATTGAACACTATACATGAAAAATGGGTCTCTTTCCTACAAGGGTTTACTTTTGTGCTGAAGCATAAATCAAGGAAACATAATCAAGTCGTAGATGCCTTGAGCAGGAAAGTTGTTCTTCTAACCATCATGGAAACATAAGTGGTTGGCTTTGATGCAATCAAAGATTTGTATGAATTTGATAGTTACTTTTGGGAATTTGTTGATTAGTTGAAGAATCCAGTACCTGGGCACACATACACTATACAAGGTGAGTATCTTATGCAAGATGGTTATTTATTCAAGGGGAAATAGTTGTGTGTTTCTATAGGCTCAATGCGGGAAAATATTATTAGAGAATTTCATAGCACTGGTATGTCTGGGCATTTTGGGAAGGATAAAACAATAGCTTTGGTAGCAGATAAGTACTACTGGCCAAAGATGAAGCAAGATATCACCAGGTTTGTGGAAAGGTGTCAAATTTGTCAAGTAGCCAAAGGGCACTCCTAGAACACCAGATTGTACATGCCATTACCAGTACCAGTAGGACTGTGGACAGACTTGAGTATAGATTTTGTATTGGGACTGCCACATACACAGCGAAGTAATGAATCTATCTTTGTAGTTGTGGATAGATTCTCAAAAATGGCTCATTTCATTGCTTGTAAGAAAACTAGTGATGCCACTAGGGTGGCCGAGTTATTCTTTTTTGAAATAGTTAGATTGCATGGGGTTCCAAAAATGATCACCTCTAATTGAGATACTAAGTTCTTGAGTCATTTCTGGAGGACCTTATGGAAGAAGATGGGGACAAAGTTATAGTTTAGTAGTACTTATCATCCACAAACTGATGGACAAATAGAAGTTGTCAATCATAGTTTGGGTAATTTGTTGCGATGTATTGTTGGAGAGAAGCCCAAACAATGGGACTTGGCATTTCCCCAAGAAGAATTTTCTTATAATAGCTCAGTGAACAGGTCAACTGGTAAGTCACCATTTCAATTTTTTTATGGTCGCAATCCTTAGGGTGTTCTCAATTTGGTGCAACTTCCCTTGGGTGATAGAGTCAGTGATGATAGAGAAGCCTTTGCAGAGTAGCTCTACCATTTGTAGGAAGATGTGACACAAAAGTTACAGGACAACAATGAGCGATACAAAGCTTCCACAAATGCTACTAGAAGGTATCAAGTTTTTAGTGCAAGTAATCTAGTGATGGTTTATCTAAGAAAGGAGAGGTTACCTACCGAGACTTATCATAAATTGAAATATAAGAAAATTGGTCCCTGCAAGATTCTGAAGAAGATTAATGATAATGCCTATGAGGTAGAGCTCCCTAGTGGTCTTGAGATATCTCATGTGTTTAATATTTTTTATTTATATACTTTCCATGGTTATGATGCCTCTGTTGAAAATGAGGATGAGGTAGACTGGATACACACTATCCCCATCAAGAAAAGGAAAAAGCTTGCACAGATTCTAGACAAGAAAATTGTTTAGACTCGCCAGGGTGACTACAATAGATATCTTGTGTAGTGGGAAGGGTTGGCACTGAGAAATAACACCTGGATTACAGAATGGGATTTGCAGAAGCTAGATAAGCCTAAATGGAAGCAGTTTGAGAACTAGAAATTTTAGGAGCTATGTTCTTTTCAAGTAGAGGAGAATGATGTAGGAGCATCCGAGGATCAAGGTTGTTGACTCAGATGTGGGTTTTAGTCGAGATTTACTTCCGAGGGTCATAACTTTTGACTCATATGTGGGTTTTGGCTGAAATTTTATAGGCAGTTGCATGAGTAGCTATTTGGATTGTTGATCGAGCTCGACTCAATTGGTGGTCGTTTCAACTTTTTTTTTCAGGAGCCTAAAATATCATCTTGGCCTCCGAAATTGGATTTTTGTGTTTTTTTCCAATTTTTTAGAAAGTTGTTTTTGTAATAAATCGGATATCATATTCTTAATCTTGTAGATTAGTTGGCAATTCATATTGCCTTAGTTAGGGGCTTTTCTTGGGAAAAATTAGGACTTGTAGGATGGTTTTTTAAAATTAGCAAAAATGGAAAAATTATTTTTTCCCAAAAATCTACCAAATATGGTAATTTTTGAAATTGTAATAAGTAGTTGTTTTTCTTACATTGTAGAGGTAGAGTAGAGTGGGAGCAGTTTAATGAAGAATCTAGCATTCTGAAACTTCTATGTTGTGTATTTTTTCTTAGTTATTGTTTTGAAGGGTTTGGGCTACATTAGGATTCAACCTCAATAGTATTAACATTTTCACCCCCTGAGATGATAATATCCTTAGAGTGGTATTTGAGCTCAATATACCCATTAGGATGCATGACCCCTAAATCACCTGTCCTAAACCACCCCCCATTAAGAGAAGCCTCGGTGGAAGCTTCATCATTCAAGTACCCCTTCATGATGGTATTACCCTTGATCATGACCTCCACAATTGTTTTCCCATTGGCATAAACACTTTCCATAGTTCCTAGATTCTTAACATCAATACCCCATAGCACAAGCACTAGTACAATTTGCACCTATTTTCAAGGGCTAATTGGTCAAAGTTTCTACCCAGATGGGTCAAATACTCGACCAACTAGTTGGTCTCTATTTTTCTCATCAAATTTTCTATGCCAAACTTGGTTGAAAATGACATTAGAAAGTGGTGATATATTCATAAAAAATATTTGGATGCTCCAATCAGGATGCCAAACCCACAACACCACATTTTGACATAGAATGGTCGATGTTTAGACCAAACCAGGGTAGAATTTTGATGTCGATTAGTCAAAACATCGACTATGACTAGTCAAAATTTTGACTAAATATGGAATGTTTAAAAAAAAAAAATGAAGATAAATATCAAGACTAATCACCAATGAAATCCTGATCAGTGATTAGTCTAGATATTTATCTTCAGGTGTCCACACTTGTTCTGCTGCTTGTTGCTAGCGGTTCCCTGCTCATTCTGTTTTCTAGACTACTTTTGGCTCCAACAATCTATCTGCTCTACTCTACGTGAAACTATGGGTTTTTTCATTTTGTTTGAACTATTTGAGAGATGGATGGTATGACAGCCAAGAAACTAGTTGCTGATGGAGATGGATTGTATGACAACCAAGAAAATAGTTTTCATTATTTGTGCTACAAATAGACCTGATATCATTGATCCTGCATTACTAAGGTCTAGCTGACTTGACCAGTAGATTTATATTCCCTTACCTAATAAGTCCTCACATTATCAAATTTTCAATTCTTGCTTGAGAAAATCACTCGTCTCAAAGGATGTGGACCTAATGGCACTGGCCCGTTATACCTAAGGATTCAATGGAGCTGATATTATAGAGATTTGTCAGTGGGCTTGCAAGTATTCTATTAGAGAAAATATTGAGAAGGTGAGTTTCAATTGTGGCGGCTTTTGCAAACTAGATTTGGTTATGAATTTCTTAATGGTTTTTTTTGAACTGGTGTGTTAGAATTTTACATTTTTTGATTCAATTTTCCTCATCTTGTATTTTATTATTTCAATTTGTCATGTTCTCTTTTATCTACACTTTTACAAGATTTTGAACGTGAAAGAAAAAGAAGTGAGAACCCTGAGGAAATGGATGAGGATGATAGTGACAACTGACAAGGAAGCTGAAATAAAGGCTGGTTATTTTGAGGAGTCAATGGAATATGCCTGAAGAAGTGTCAGTGATGTTGATGTTCAAAAGTATCAAGCCTTTGCACAAATACTACAGCAATCTTAAGGCTTTGGTTCTAAATTTCAATTTCTAGATAGACCTGTTGGTGCTTCTATTGGTGCTTTCGATGTATTTTCTACAATAGATAATAAAGATGGTGATGACTTATATAGTTAGAAAACTTAGTACACAATTTTCATCTTAATGAATTGACAAATATGTCTATTCTAGCAGGGACCTTCCCCTTACAAATATCCAATGCTATTCAATTTGGCTTTAGCTTTTGCTTGTACGAGTTTTATTTGTTCATATGTTTGAAACTTTATTTAGTTTATTAGCCCTTTAGTCGAGGACTTACTAACTTGTAAGTCTTTAGAGAAATATTAACTTGTTATTGATCATCCTCCTCATCCATGTCATCATCATCATCATCATCATCATCATCATCATCATCATCATCATCATCATCATCATCATCATCATCATCATCATCATCATCATCATCATCACCATCATCATGACTATCATCATCATCACCATCATCATCATGACCATCATCACCTTGATCAACACCATCTTCATCACCATGATCATGATCATCACCATCATCATCAGCATCACCATAATCATCAGCATTTTCTTCTTTTTCTTCTTCTTCTTCTTCTTCTTCTTCTTCTTCTTCATTGTGTAACAGTCATTCCTAATCATCATTTAATTCATCTTCTGATTCATCGGTATCTTCTTCTTCCATCACATTATACTTTACCAGCCTTCCTCTTGGATCATGTCTAACAAAAAATGACCAACCTAGTTTATGTGGAATGCCAAAGTAAAACACTGGCTCACATTGGCTTGGAAGAACATATGGCTCATCTCCAACTAGCTCAAATGACCCTGTATTAATCATTGTAAATCCACTATCATGTTAAATAACTGTCCTATTAGGATCATTTTGATTTAGCCGTAGCCTATACCATTTGATGACACATAGAACTAATTTGAATGAATTAAAGTCTCACTCAAGTATATCATCCAAAATTCCATAGTATTGATTTTCAGATTGTTGAGGATGTATGTCATTTCCAGATGAAATATTAGTGACCTGGAAGACTGCACTTATCCCATAATCACAAGTTTAATTCATGTCGTCTAACTTTTTATGTGAAATTTATGGTCATGCTAGTACATAGCTTTGTGGTGTTTCATCTGCAATTATTCAAACATGTCAAGATTATTTGCATTGATCTGTGAGTTGATATTAAACTTATGGGGCATGGTTAGTAAACTTATACATACCTTTCTACCTCTTAAACCATATGCTAGATCAATTACCATTGCCGTAACATTGGGATCTCCATTACGATGAGCTTCTTTAACTAGTGATGCAACACCATCCCATGTTAATGAGTGAACATTTCCTTGAGATTGTTAAATCCATACCATCATCCAATCAAGATTGTCTGCAATATACAAATGTAGTGCATCCCACTCATGACCAACTGTAAAGAAAAAAAATAGACTGCTTAGAAACAACTTATATTTAAGATCTATAAGAATTAATAAACTAAAATAACATCATATAATTACCTCTCACTTTCCTCAATCTACCTTTCCCCATCAAGTACTACCCTTCAAATTTGTTAATAGAGTTGGGATCCCAAATGCGATCTACATGGATATTCGCTGTAAACTTGGGACGATATTCACTAATGTACACCATGGTCTGGTATACCATATATCCCTCCACCATAGAACCCTTAGGATGTTCTCTTTCTTGAACCAAGCCCTTCATTAATTTCAAGTGCCTCTCAACCATCCACATTAACCTAGTTTGTATAGGTCCACATAGTTCAATCTCCTCAACTTGATGTATGAGGTAGTGTTCTTGAGCATTGAAAAAGTTAGAGGTAGACACTTTTGCATTTAGACATCAGCTAGGGAATTTTTCTCTTCCAATATTTTATAGCTTTTTTATCAATTTCTTTAGATGATAACCGCCTAAAAGAGATTCAACTCACAAGAACATATAAACAAGATTCTAGGAAAAAATATACAATAAATTACATAAAAAGTAAAGCAAGTCATAAATATAATATCTGTACATGTTTTCTTTGGAACTGAGACCACAATATAACAATTGTCTCATTTTTTTGTTTTGGGTTCATATTGCCAGGTGTGGGCTTTCTTTATAGGCTATAAATATACAAAATGTAAACATACAAACATTACTATTATCTTGTATATAATAATAAAAAATAAAATTATAAGATTATACAAGATTTACAAATACACACAAATCATGCTCACTAGACCATGAATTATTCAAAAGGATAAGTATTTTGGGAGTTATTATTATTTTTGGAGCTACACAAATATCCTCACTAGACTACTGAATCTGTGGATATTATTCTTGATGCTGAAGTAAATCAAGAATGTGAAGTTGAAGTAATTACATCAAGCTGCAAATTATCAAGGCTCAAATTTTGAAATTTTCATTAATTGAGCATCATAAGGAGGCTGAATTATCTCCTTTAATGTTGGACTATGTTATTTGAAGGCTACAAACTATTAAAGAATAGCAGCGATTTGTTTTTAATGGATTGTGTTTCATTGTGGAGGTCACATTTTTACCAAGGCTGCATTTTCAACAAAGGAGTCTCACACCACCCTTTTTCATTCTTCATGTTGCAATTTGGGAGCCAGCTAGCTTCAACCAACTCCTAACATGACCACCTGCTTGTGTGTGTTTCATGTATGGTGTAGATTTGACATCCCAAGGACGTGTATTAAATGTTGGATAGCTGGTGAAGTTTTTAGAAATTTGAGAAATGTTATTGTTATGGAGACAACTAACTAGACAAATAGTATTGATCTAGCACTCGGAAGGTTTGGAAGGTCTGATGGGGAGATTGATATTGGGGTTCTAGATGAAGTAGGTAGGTTGGAAGTGCTTTGCATCCATACAAAGAATACAAAGCTCTCTAATGATGTACATACATATTGGGGCCTTATTTTTTGTTCTTCCATATCTAATGTTAAAGAGTTCTTGGATTTTGAAAGCATTTATTAATCAAGTGCAATAACATGATCAAGAGATAGTTTAATCATTAAGAGTCACAACTACCAACAAATAGAGCATCATGATTACATATAGAGAAGCCATCAAAAGTGCACTATAAATGAACAAAAATAAGTAGAGGATAAAATAGATGTTACAGGTTTGCATCACACATGCTTGAGGCAAAAGTTCTTAATACAATTGAAGAGAGTAATTAATATGGAAATTGAATCAAATGTAAGCAACATATGGAATTAATTTTCAAAGACAGTGACAATTTAAAAGAATTGGAAAAATACAGTGTACAAGCAATGATAGTGTGCCATGGGAAGTCACAATAAGTATGAACCCATAGAGGATTTTCATTGTTTCCTAAAAGAAAATCATTTTCAGAATGAGATTTATCTACAAAGAGGTGAAGCCATGACATACAAAAGGTAAGAGAACCTCAAAGTTTCCAACATATAATGCTATCATGTCAAAAGGACAACAAACTGTAGTTTTTAGAACAATGGAACAACCATCTCTCTTAAAAGGAACAACCATCATGTTATAGAGTTATCGAATATGGCCATTATCATGAGATCATAGGGAAAAACACATATATCTACTATTAATGAATAATTTCTTCTATAGAGGGAATTTTGAATTCTATGCTCATTTGAAAAGGAAATGTCACTTAGTTTGAAGTCCTAATAGAATAAATACAATAAGAAGACATTGACATATCATGCCTTAAATCAGCACCAATCAAAATAAGAAGATGGAACAACCACAAGGTACAAGAATGTGCAAGTCATTGTAATCATTGGAGATATGTTAAAGGTTAAGTACAATAGTAGAGCACAACCATGATACAATCAATGAAAGTGTCATAAAACACCATGATATTTATAATCAATCATAGAGAAAAGAGATAATGACACAAATGATTTGTATTTTACTGCCACCAAATACTTTCGAAATAGTCATCAATGTATTAAAGCATTCCAAAGTATAGGATAACAAGGTGCTTCAATACATATCTATAGTGATCAAAATAGTGTTTTACAATATCATGAAGTAAACAAATGCAATGTTTCAAAATAAGGAAAACTAAAACAACAAATGGCAAGCATTGTCAATAAACATGGCATGAAAGGCATATTTGACATTGAGCCCTCAAAGAATAGGTTTGATGTTTTCATGTTTTGAAAGTTAACAAGGTTTATATTTTCATCATGAATACATGAAAACAAGAAAAAAGGATCACAATAAGTAATCTATAATATAAAGAAACATAATGAGTAATCTCTAATATAAAGAAACACAATAAGTAATCTCTAATATATAAAGAAAAACAATTTGAAGCTCGACTCTTCAGGACTCCTACCTTAACATACCTACTATACATTGGCTCCCCCAAAACATTCATCCACCTTTAGGAAGTTCCTACTGTTAGATTTCATGGGGGAGCCATAGAAATTCAAACTACTCTAAACTGGATAGTAGACTCCGTCATTACTAAACAATTTATTAATGCCACTAATCTACCTCAACAATACTTGCACAAAGAATGAAAAAGTATTGAATCTAACCTACTAACATAGGTCTAATTCTATTTAGAAGTATTCAATCCATCTAAAGGCACTGTGACATAAAAATGCTTGAATATGTCTTCAAATCAGAATTGTAGAGCTTCCTTTCTATTTCAAAAACTTCCTTACATTCACACTCCTTAGAGAAATGAGCCATAAGGTATCATAAGATAATATTGTAGGTTTCGGGGTAGACCAAGCACCAATCTTGTAAACATACCTCTTTCTCTATTTAGGGAATGAAGAATCTAATATTCACCTATTATGAAGTATCTTCTAACAAACATTCATATGCACACTTCTTCTAACAAACAGTCATATGCAACACTTGATGAATGAAGCATTGTCTATGGAACCAAAAAGAATCAGTGGATGAGAAAAGAGGAACTCCTATCAAATCTCCTCTCCATCAACAATTTTTCATAATCAACCTAGTAACCACAGGGATATTAGTTAGAAGAAACTTTGTAACTACTGAAACTGATAGTAGGAACCAATCATTGTTGATCATGTTCCTTTCATAATTTTTGTAATACAGTCCAAAGAAAAATTATCTATCTATTCTTATTCATGAATTTGAAAGAGGTAGATGTTTTAAATAAAATATTAGCAAGATATTTATTTCAGTAGTTTGAGTGTTTGTACAGAACCCAGATTCTTCATTCATTACCATGGGATATTTTATAACAGAGGATAGAATAGATGGGTTAGGATCTCTTATATTTTTTTTTCTAATGGGACATGTAAGGTGAAATCTTAAGATGCAATGAAAATTGTCCCTTGTGACAAGACTGGTTACCAGTCAATTCTAGCATGGTTTGGGCCTTTGTGTTTAAACTTCCCAAAGGGCTCATTAAGACAGTCACCTTGACTTAATTTAAACTCTTGGATAGAGTATCCCTCAAAGGCATAGGTCTTGGGTCCTATTAAAACTCCCAATATTCATAAAACTCCTCCAAAAGCCAAGAGGCCTAATACTCAGTTTTGTACAGTAGGTGCATCTTAGGCTTTGTTCTTTTCCAAACCAATGATGAATTCTTTTAGTGGTGAGTAATTCAAGCCTAAATCAATGATTTCAGGTTCTAATTTAAAGCCAAAAAAATGTTATGGGGTCGGGTTCCTTCTAGCTATTCCTCTCTACCGGTCACATAGTGATGCTCGGTTAGGTTTTCAACAATAAATCTCTACAAAAAAAACCATCCAATCCAAGACCACATTCAATTGAAACTAGACTCACATACCTCTCATTCAAGCCTAGAATTGGAATTTCTCCATGGTTGAAATGATAGATATGGGCCATGAAAGTTGACAGCCCTAGTTCGATTTCTTCCAAATTTCTCAACGAATGAATCTTAGACCTATAACAAAAGGAAGATATGAGGACCAAAAATATTCCTATGGTGTTCAATCATTCATTCCAGTCCACAGAGGTACAGGAAAATTCAAACACCAGTAAAAAAAAATGTTAAAATATAGTTTTCTTCAATTTCATTTTGCAATATTTCTTAAATCTGTTACAACCAACCTCTACAATGTTCCTTTTAGATATTCCTCTCTAATGGTCATAGGAAACCCTCATAGGTGGTCCTACTTCATGCACACTGTAAGCTTATCTAATAATGAAATGAGGTTTGAAATCTTTTTTTTAAAGGTTATGCCCGTGTTGGTCAAAATTTTGACCTAAATGGTATATATTGAACTTTTGACCAACACGGGCATGGATTTTTTATAAAAAAAAAATTCCCTTTATAAATCGACCAACCTAAACCTTTTTATTTAATGGTCAAAAATTTTGGTAGAAAACCTAGGTCAAATGTACTAGTGAAGGTGCAGGACACCTTGTCTAGCCTTCAACTTGGCTTGTTGTTCCTCTGGCAGAGAGTCCCATTGTGGTTTCCATGCACAGATAGACAAGGGGCCATATGTTTTAGTGAGACCATATAGATGAATCATATGGAAACCAAGCTTAGCCATGGTGGACAGAACTACTGCCAATGGTGGGGCACCACTAGTTACTATCTGCACAATGTGGGGAACATGATTTCTTTCATGGGGTTGGGCATTTACAATCATGCTTAAGACTGTAGGTGCACCACTCAAGTGGGTAACTCCATGCTCTTTAATGGCATCAAATATTGCACTTTCTATTACATTTCTTTGGCATACATTTGTGCCACCATGTACAACTATGGTCCATGCAAATGACCAGCCATTGTAGTGGAACATTGGGACTGCCCAGAGATACACAGGCATGGTCATCATTTCACATAACAAAATAGAGGCAAGACCATTGAGATAAGAACCTCTATGATAATAGATTACTCCCTTTGGACTGGAGGTAGTACCAGATGTGTAATTTAGTGCATTGGAATCCCATTCATCTTCAGGCCACCTTATTTTAAAGTTTTTTCCTACATTGCTTAGAAGGATTTTATAAGTGAAGTATGAAGGGTCTATATTTTGGGAATTTTGTCAACTATTTAGTTTAGGAATCAGTACCAGAATAGGAGCCTTTTCATTTTTATATTATGACAATAGATTCAAAGCTTCATGAATAACTTCTAAGAACTGGACGTCTACATAAATGGCCTTTGCCTCATAGTGTCTTAGAAGAACATACATTATGTGTGCATCGTGATGAACATTTAAGAAAAAAGAACTGCCCCTACCATTGGTACTCTGAATTGTAGTTCATACATTGTTGGAATATTGGGAGCCACTACTGCAACCTGAAAATATAAATGAGAGTTAAAAATTAGTTGACATGTAGATCACTGTATATGTTTTTTAATTTCACTTAAATCAAAATATTTACAATTCCTCTAGAGAAAAATATGCTCACATTTATAATTATAATCTCTGCATCTTTTGAAAGGATATCAATATATAACTTATATAAAAATATGTACCATGGTTGTCTATGATTTAGAACTTTCATTATTTTGCATGTCAAATTTAAAAGGATACTAGCATAGTCATGGAGTATCATCTAATCATTTTAATTCATGTTAAGTAACATATACACTATAGATACCAAGGTTGCACAACTCTATGAAATAGTTAGGACTTATATAGGTCCAACTAACCATGAATTCACAACAACCTAGAATATGGATTGACTAAACATAAGTTTGTGACAACTTTGAAAAAACCTCTTGGACATGGTACATCTCTAACTTTTCTTCCATAAGTGGCATCCAAGTCTCAAAAATTCATTTATGGAGATTGGGGAGGGTGGGCCATAAATGGAGCAATGGACAACTTTGAGGATAAGACTAATAAGATAACAACTAAATACCTTAACTGAACAACCATTAAGACAACTCCAATGGACCATTCGATTTAAACTTCCTCCTCATACCAGCTCTTTCTATAGGAAATAACAATTAAATGATACCGGGGAGTAGAAAAACAACATAATCAATAATGTAATGAGAAAGAAAGTGAAATACCTGTCATTGAAAAAATCATTGAATACATCAAGTTCAATGGTACCAGACAACACCATAACACAAGCATGAGGATGAAAGTAGAAAAGACTTTGAAAGCCATGCTAATACTTCATAGAAAATGACCATGATGGAGTTGTCCATGCTTTTTCATTCTTTACTTGACTTATGTTAACCTTTCATGATTAAAGTCAAATGCAGATAAAACATATGAAAGAAAAACAAAAAGTAGAAGATAATGATGATGGCGATTATGCTGATTTAAAATAGGATGTGCATGATATTTATAGTACTAGCATTGATAAAATTGAGGTGAGTGCTATAAAAATTTTCTTTTCCTTGATTAGGATCTGATTGTTAGTTGTTAATTTAAACTATTAGTTGTACAACAAACTAAGACATTGATAAATATATGTACATTAATATAGTTTCATAAATTAAAATGAATGATTCCATGTACAATTCTCTATTATGAATGACTTCCTTTTTCTATTGTAACAACTATGATAAATCTGTAATACAAATCTAATTGTCTCCTCACAATATTCCCATACACATAGATTACCTTCTTCTTCCTCTGATGTAGAGCCCTCTACTATCAATTTAAGTAGATTAATTCAAATCAAGGATTCAGCAAGAAACTTGGAATCAACTCAAGGAATCAATCCTACTCAAAGATCAAATAGAGTTATTTGACTTTGTACATCACTCTCACAATATCGTAGTCCAATTAAGACAAAGTCAATAATTGGTCTTATGAATTATATTTAAAATATTTCTTAATATGATTGCAAGATCTAAACTAGGATTAATCTTTATAAATACATTTTGTTGGTAAAGATATAATTCTAACTATATTATGCTTCTTATTTTAATTGGACTTGTGATTTTAGGGCCAGATTTAGGATCATCCCAAAAGGGGACATCACACTAGCATCCTTTTCTCCATGGTCCAAGCTCAACTAACTACTAATTAGTAATTATCAATCACACAATTGTAGTAGAACCCTATTTGGCACAATCTCAATTAATGTTTTTGTGCCTATTCATGGTTCTTGAGTTTCTGGGATGAGGTGTGGGGACAAAGTTTTGCGTATAGCAATTTTCTCATTGCATCAACCAAATGGAAAAATTATCCAATCGTGGAAAATGGGAAGGGCCCCTTCAAGTTCTCAAGTCCTTGGGATGTTCAGGATGTCAATTGTACTCTTGGGACTTGTCCCCATGGAATGTTGCTTCCTTTTCTTGTGATATTTGGCTAGCATAGGAACATTGAGCTATTAAATGCTCATTGCTAGCTATCTAATGAAATCATAACCACTAAACATTATTTATTTAATGTTAGTTTAAAATTTTAATGGATTGCGCATGATCTGATCTGAAATTGGTTGAGTATTTTGAACTATGAAGGTTTCAAAGTAAGTTATATACTACAGGGTAACATGTAGGCTACTACAAGGATCTTGTAGTAGGCTGCTATATGTTGGAAATATAATTGGGAAATGTAATACTAAAAGAGGGGGGGGGGGGGGGGGGGGGGCAGTGGCGAATCAGATATCACCTACTATACCATTCTCATATAAATAAAATTTTTGCATAGCATCAACAATACTTGCCTGTTAGGGCTTACAAAATTTGATCAAAGCTTGATCTACCCTGTGAGGGGTCTACCCTTTAAAAACTAAAAAAGACTTATACAGTCTACCTTGTAAAAGGATTTAAAACTTACAAAAAAGTAAGCACTCAGTTAAGAGATTTACCCTGATACACTGGCTAGAATGTCTTAGTACCTAATCTTTCGGTTTGCACTATATGCAGATAACATATCTTCTCTTTACTATATTGATGTTGATCTCATCTATCAGATTTATCTCTTTGTTTTGCTTTCACTACTTAGGTCAGTCACTAGACTCTATCTGAATACTTCTCTTTACTAAATCATACCTATCTTCTTATTCCCTTCACATTCTCTATCCCTTGCTACTACATTTTAGGGTTTAGATCTTCACCTTATATAATCAACAAAACATCTTTCTGATTCAAGAGCTACAGTTTAGATTAATTCCTTTTACTGCTTAAGTCTTACTAATTTTTTATTAGCTCTAGGTATGCATAGGGATCAATGATTGCTAAGTAGATGCATAATTACCTCCGTAATTATCTCAACAAACAAAATAAAAAACATGAATGTCAGCCAAAACTATTTACCTTGATCACTGTGCCAAAACAAACTCTTATGTCATTCTCTGGCTAACTCAAAAAATGCAGTTCCTCATACTTGGCATTCACTGTACTCGACATATGTTGATAATGTTGGTGCTTGGTAATCATTGCATATATGACTCAGAAAAACTAGACTCGGTATACTACAAAAATACATAGTGACCATAAGTTTACTCGATAGTACTACTACTTAGTAAGTAAACATTACATACCTCAGCCTTTACATAATGACTTGGTCACAGTGATGACCGACCATCATTGCCTAGATAAATGACTAAATGTGGGTCACTAATAGTCAACAAAACTATAGAGATCTACAATCTCCCCCTTTGACATTAGTGGCAAAAACACTTTGTCATGACATTACATCTCCCTTTACAAAAATATGTAGTATAAGCAAAATACTTCCCCTAAGATATATACATTCAAAAAATTTCAAAAATTTGGTTACCTCCCTCTTTGTCATGTGATGTCATTTTACTTGCCCATTGATTTTGACATGACGAATGTCATCTGGAGTGGTGATCTCAAAATGCTTCTCCAAAAATGGTTTGTGCAGCATCATAACCATGTGTAGTGTAGTTTCCCATCCTCCACCAGCAACAGTTAAAACTTCAGACTACACTTCTAGCTTGGCAGCTAGATTGATTAAGCTTTTGGTAGTAGACATATTTAGATCCCTTTGAGTTAGTTCCTTAACCTTGACCAACTTTCTCTGTAATGCCTCTAGGTGAGGTGTTAAAATTGTTTGCATAGAAAGTAGGCAAGATCTAATCTTTCCATCATTAGCCATCAGTTTGGCTATCTTTCCTTGAGTATGCATTATCTTGACATAATGGTTGGAACTACTTTCTGGATCAACACTTGAAGACTAACTGGTGGATTTGAGTTCTTGCTGTAGTTGATCAATCAAACCTTGGTTCTCTTTAGTGAACTATTCAATATTACATAGTTTGGTGAGTAGAGGGTTTGCATTTATAATTACTTCTTCAGTCTCTACTACCAAAGTAGAAAGTGCAACCTGTTTAACTGCAATCTAAACAGATACTTTCTCCAACATTTTGGTCTCTAACTTTATTTACGACCACTCAAACAATTTATCACTAGCGCTACTTCTGTCATTATTTACCTTCTAGACAACATGTACAAGTTGTTCCAATATGGCAATGGAACTATTTACATTTGATAACTCATAAACATCATTAAATATATCTATAATTTCATACAAGACCTATTTCTACTGATGTTCTCTTCTTAGTTCTTCTTGTCTACTTTTCCTTGACAATAAATCTTTCAATACCTATATTTGCTCATAGGATAGGTTATTAGTATCCCAATTAGGAATAACAATAACTTCATCAATGGTTACCTCTAGTGAAAAGACTTTCATTTTCTTCTTGTGTTCCTTCTTTGGTGTGCTCCCACTTGACATCTGTACAAGAGTTTGTATGCTTCTTGTTCTGTAGGCTCCTATACCTCAGTAGCTTTTTCTTTTCCTTCTTTTCCCATGGTTCCCTTAGCCTCCAAATGAGGACTAGTAGCTTTTTCTTTCGACTTCTCTTTTTCCTGGTAGATCTCCTCGATAGATGTGAGTTGAATAACTACTACCAGCTTCTCTGGTTCCTTGGTAGTACTTGTACCAGCTAACAGATCAACTATAACAACTTCTAATTTGCTGGGGGTAATGTTACTAGTTAATCTCACATCAATTTCTGGATAAGCTTTGACTTGTAAAAGTAATGTGTTACTACCTAGAAAAGATGTGTCTTTTTCTTTCTTGGCATGTACGTCTTCCTTGGTTAATACCAGATTCTTAACTAATGTATCCTCTGTGATATCTACAATGTGTACTTCATGTTCCTTCTGAATTTCCTCTACCTTGGGAGCTTCTATATCTAGAATGGGTGATTCCATTACACTTTGTTCTGTTTTAGGCTTGGCATCCTTAGATGTACTAGCACCAATATCTCCATCTTTGTCAATCAATAATCCATACACTATCTTCCAAATCTTAACACTTTCCTCTACAACATCATCAACCTTGTGTTGAAGGATTAGATAAGCTCTCAGCTTAGGATCAAATTTGGATCAGTATTTCTCCATAGTTTTTCTGATGTTGGCTGGGGTGAGACTTGATTCCACTTGTGCTAAAGTGCTCTCCCTTATTTTTTTTTCAGTATTAAGGGCATATTCCCATTTTTGTGCAACCCTTTTTCTCAGCTCCTTTAGGATTTGATTCTCCAACTAAATAGGTAACATCTTGAAAGTGCAAGCATTTGAAGAATAACATCTTCAACTTTTTCCTTCTCTCCTATAATCAAACTTCAAAACTTTAATTCTTTCAAGTCATCCACTCCTGCAAAGTTTTTGATCTTGTGGCATATTTCATCCACAATATATTTAACATCCTGTAGTGCAATCTTCTTCTTCACCTCTTCATCACTTTCAGTTTCCTCATCATCTTCTTGTACCAATACAAGTTTTCTTCTAGGCCTTTTATTTCCCTTCCTCGGCACTGGCTTAGGTTGTGCAGGTTTTTGCTTACTGGATGCATGGGATACCTTAGGAGTTTCAACAGTTGCTCCCCTTATTCTTGGCCTCAGCACAGGTGTTGAAGACACTTTAGGTTTTAGTATTCTTTTCTTGGTTGGGGGCTTAGAAATTATTGGTTTCTTTCCTTTCTTCTCTTCTGCTTGATTTTCTTCTTCTTCTTCTTCTTCTTCTTCTTCTTCTTCTTCACTATCACTAGATTCACTTGGGTCATCTTCTCCCAAACCTTGGGTTAATTCTAGTGGAGCATCCTTGTACAATTCTTTCACATACTTCTCCACATTCTTTACTACCTTCTTTCTTTTCCTCTCTAAGGTTGCAGCTATTAAACCCAAAGAGATTTTTGATTTGTCTTTTTCATATGTTCCAAAGTAGGGTGCCTTGCTATCAATTTCTTTAGCTAAGAGTGTTGTGATGGTAGTAGTAGCTTCATCTATATTAATTTCATAGGGTAGTGGCATGAGCCATGAAACCCTAGGAAGGACTTCTTATGCATATGTGAAATCTGTGTCAACTAGAAAGCATATATCATTACCGTACTTCTCAACTAATGACATAGGGATTCTACTCCTCTTCCTCATTTTCTTCTTAAACTCAACAAAATAGTTGTCCTTTACTCCATTAAAACTATCTGCTATTACTCCATTAAAACTATCTACTATCTAACCTATGAACTCATTGATTTGCATAGTAATGGGTTTCTTCTTATCCCATATCACACCTCCATGAGTAGGAAAACTCTTCTTTACATAAAAGAATAGATAGATTAGAAAAGACCCAAACTTACACATTGAGTTCTTTGCAGTCCAGATTGAGTTGAGGTTCTCAGCAAGCTGAGCCAGCTGGAGCTAGACAAGATCATATGTGTGCCTTTTCTTAATGATTTTCCATGCTTGGTCGACTTCCATATAGGGAACACTGTACAATGGATTGGATTGGTAGAGCTTGTGCAAGATAACCCTCATAGAAAAGTTAATTTTTGGATATGTAATGGTAGAGATCGACATTCCTCATTTTTTCCATACAGCTTGTGTGGTTGCTTGAATTTCTTCTTTGCTCGAACACTTCATTGTCCTTTTTCCTTGAATCGTAGGGTATCCAGTGACTCGTTGGATCATTTCCTTTGTTATCTTCACTGGTCCATCTTCCATCCATAGTTGCATGTCATGTACTCAACTCAACACTATTTTTATCCATTCAATCTTAAAATTCTGCAAGAAATATAGGGCATGCACTAACCCTTGTTCAACAACCAATTTATACTTCGGTTTCAACACTCTGTTAACACATAACTTGTCATATGCCTCCCTGATCTTGTAATCTCTGATTTCCCCAATTTTACACATATAACACATGCCCTAATGTCATTCATCATCAACACATTTTTTGGAATTGAAGATAGGGCTGCGGTCAAATCTCCTTTAACCGTGGATTCCAAAATTGTCTTAAAAGTTCTTGGCTTGCAAACTTCATTTCTTACTAGTTGTGCATTGAAAACCTCCATCCCTTGTTTCTTCACTATAGTAGATGATGATGCCATTTCAATTTTAAAATTTCAAAAAGAAATGTTTTCTTGGTAATGTACCTTTTTCTTGTAAGTACCCTGTAGATGATTTTTGCCAATGGCACACTGTAGAAATTTGGAGTCATCTTTGATAAACTGGTTTTTCGCACTCTGAATCACTCAAAGAAATCTCAGTTTTCTAAGTGAAATAAAATGAGCAGCAACTTTCCACTTTAAAGATTTTGAAAAGTGAAATTAGGGCCTCATAAATGCTCCGTACCAAATTTGTAAGTGGAATACAACTGTCTCAGCAAACTCATGCTAACCTCGGCTAACAAAAGCTTGGTCAAAATAACCGTTACGACACAACTCAGTACCTATAGCATCTCAACCATAACAAGTGCTTGGAATACACTAATATCTCGGTCAGAATACTGTCACTTGGCATCAAAAATAAAGTTTTCTATTTTTCTCAAATATGTCCTAATACATCTTTAACTATGTAGATTTGGACTTCTACTCAATCTTTATGTTAGGAACTAATGTAAAATAAACCTTTGTAAAATTCAGTTCCAAACACTCCTTCTATGCTTAGTTAGAAGAAGTGTGATCACTTGATCCATCAGATTGGGTGACCTTGGATGTGCTAGCTTCACTAGTGATTCCTTCTTTTTTCTTCTTCCATGTCTTGTCCATCTGATTTTTCAATTTTTCATGGATATCTTCATTCTGATTTTGATCATTGCTCAGCATAGGTGATCTACAGTCTTTCTTAAGGTGACCTATCTTATTACATTTGTAACATACCATGCTTCCATTCATCCAACTTTTGGATCTCCCTCTGAAATGAGTCTTCATGCAATTTTCTCCAATGTATCCATATTTTCCACAATAGTGACAACTGTACCATGTGTAGTAATCCCAATTATATGAGTTTTTCTTCATAGCTGACTTAGTCTTTTCATTTGATGACCATCTTGGTTTAGACCTGCATTCAAATGCTCTATGCCCATACTTCTAACAGTTGAAACAATTGCCTTGAAACTTAGGTGAGGTAGCTGGGTTACTAACCTTAGACCTACATTTATGTGCCTGATGTCCATGTTTCATATAGCTAAAGAAATGTCCATTGAACTTAGGTTTAAAATGAAACTTACCATGTTTACTTCTACATGTGTTGGCTATATGTCCTAGCTTTCCACAGTGATGGCATGTGGGCTTGTTTTTCATTGGTTTTTCATTTTTCTATTCTCCATTCTTTGATGATTCTCCTTCTTTAGTAGATGAAGCATGTTCATTTAGTCCAAGTCTAGATCTATCATCAGATCTTCTAGGTGACCTTAATAGTTCTTGAAAATATTTTGCAGCTTCATTAGGTTTGTTTATCCTTTCATTGATTTCCTTTTTAGTTCTAAGTTCATTCCTTAATTAATCATTCTCAGACCTTAATTGGTTGATTTCCATATCTTTCCTATCCAACTCTTGATTAACCAGTAGTAGTTGATTTACCATGTCTAGTTGATTGTTAGTCAACCTTTGCATGTCACTTGTCCTTTCATCCAATCTCATTGCAATTTGTCTTTTGTCTTCCTCAGCCATTGTCTTATCATATTCAACTTTCTTTTTCTGTTCAACTACTTCACAAAGTCTAACAGATTGAAACTCTTGTTTTGTCTTTAGATTCCTGATGTCATCATTCAGTATGGTATTCTTCTCCAGTAGATCTTTTATGGCTTTGTCACTTTGTGTAGAGTTTCCATTATCAAATAATCCCATGGTATCTTCTTCTCAATACTATGATTCATTTTGTTGAATAGCAATTTCTCTCCTCTTGATCAAGGATTTCTTCAGTTTGCTTCTAGCTACTTCTAGTTGTTGTAATGCCAGTAGTACATCAATTTTCTAATTTTCTATGACCTTTCCCAACTTATAGACTTCCATCTCAAGATATTTTTCTTCAAGTGGTTATACTTTCTATGAGAAACCTTGCAACTCTGATACCAATTGTTGGAAATATAATTGGGAAATGTGATACTAAGAGGCGGGTGGGGGAGGGGGGGGGGGGGTGGTGAATCTGATATCACCTACTAAACCATTCTCATATAAATAAAAATTTTGCATAGCATCACCAATACTTGATCACAATCAAATAACTAACATACTAAACATCATCCATGAAAGCATTCATAACACAAAGATTTTGGTTACCCAGAAACCCTTGAAAGGTAAAATTGGGGTGGGGATGACACCCACAAATCTTCACTACTGCAGTAATAAAATTGCCTATTAGGGCTTACAAAATTTGATCAAAACTTGATCTACCCTATGAGGGGTCTGCCCTGTTAAAAGCTAAAAGACTTATATAGTCTACCTTGTAAAAGGATTTGAAACTTACAACAAAGTAAGCAATCGGTTAAGAGATTAGAAAAAGTCTATTAGGACTACTCGGTTAAGAGATTTACCCTGATACATTGGTTAGAATGTCTCAGTACCTAATCTTTCAGTTTGCACTATATGAAGATAACAAATCTTCTCTTTACTGTGTTGATGTTGATCTCATCTATCAGATTTATCTCTTTTCTATGCTTTCACTGCTTAGCTTGGTCACTGGACTCTGTCTGAATACTTATCTTTACTGAATCATACCTATCTACTTATTCCCTTCACGTTTTCTATCCCTTGCTACTACGTTTTAGGGTCTAGATCTTCACCTTATATAATCAACAAAACATCTTTTTGATTGAAGATCTACGGTTTAGATTAATTCCTTTTGCCACTTAAGTCTTACTAATTTCTTATTGGCTCTAGGTATGTAGAGGGATCAATGATTTCTAAGTAGATGTGTAATTACCTCCATAATTATCTCAACAAATAAAATACGAAACATGAATGTTGGCCAAAACTGTTTACCTCGATCACTATGGTAAAACAAACTTTTATGTCATTCTTTGGCTAACTTGGCAAATTCAATTCCTGATACTTAGCATTCACTGTACCCGGCATATGTTGATAACTCTAGCACTCAGTAATCGTTGCATATACGACTTGGCAAAACTAGACTCGATATACTACAAAAATACATAGTGACCATAAGTTTACTTGGAAATACTACTGCTCGGTAAGTAAACATTACATAGCTCAGCCTTTACATAATGACTTGGTCGTGGTGATGACCGACCATCATTGCCTAGATAAATGACTAAGTGTGGGTCACTAATAGTCAACAAAACTATAGAGATCTACACAATAGGCATTGTTTAGGTTGTTACAAGAATTGTAAAAGCTACTATAAGAGTTAGTGTAGGCTGGTATATATGCTTATAGGTTCCTTTAGGTTTGACATTTTATGCATATAAGGTGCGAGGCCATTTGAGGAGTGTTTTTAATCTCATGTAGATTATTGGAACATTGGTCTTTTTTTTTTGTGCATGGTTTTTATTTTGTAAAGAAGGGGAACACAGATGCTGAAACTTTTTAGAGTTTTTTTTTGAGCTTGTTGGTTTTAACTTTTTTATCATATTGTACAAAAAATGGGACTCTGTAAGGTTAAATATTAATAGAAATACATTTGCCTGTTGCAACCTAAATGAAAGAAGTCTACCATAGCTGGAGTGCATATTCCAAAATCAAGAAATGGAAAGAATTCTTACATCTAATATGAAACAAAGCTTAGGTAGATTCAATTATAAACTACTGTATGACACCTAGACATGGAAAGGTTTGGCTAAAGAATTTCTACCTTGATAAGAATTCTAGAAGGGTGCATCCACCAGATGTTACAGAATGTTAAAATTTGTTTGATGATCCAATAGGTTTCTATCTGTAGAAAATCATTTGAGAAGCATTTCTAGTAGGAACAATCCCCATCCAACACTAGAATGTGTACATCAACAAAATTCTCTACAATTGAAAAGCTATTGTAGAGAAAATGTTAAGAACGCGAAAAATATAAGTTTTGTTGAGCTCAAATATAATTATATAAACAAAATAATAGGTATTTTCCACATGAGCTCAACTGCAGAGTACCCAATAAGACCATCAAAACCCAATTTCCCTATACCATGATTTCCACCTGAAAAGAAGATGCCCATTCCTAGGCACGTGTTTTTCATTTTCATATCCTTAGGTGTGAATTTATGAGTTTGTTTTCCAAGCATGTTAGCATAGACTGTTTAAAATAGAATATTTGTTTAGTCACATTGCAAGTTGTTCTCATGTTTTAAGTAGTGGTTTAAATGAGGTAAAGAAAAGTTGTGCTTTCTTGAATTTATATCTGAATCAAGTCCTCAGCTAAAATCAGCCTCTTTAATTACTCTTAAGATCATAAGGGACTAAGATGATAACTGCACCTACTTTGTTGGTATTTTAAGATGTATGTGATTTCCATTAACCTTAAAAATATTCAAATTTCACTTGATAAAGAAAAAATCAAACTTGAGGTCTCATTTCAAGGCAAAAGCACAATATTCAAACTAGGAATATTTCAGTGATCATAAAATCAAACTTGAGGTCTCGTTTCAGGGCAAAAGTGCAATATTCAAATTAGGAATAATTTTTTTGATTATTTCACCATTTTTGGCTAAGGTAGTTAAGGCCATTATAATTCTCCATCAAAGTATCAATTAAGGTTTTCTCATGCATTATCTCCTAAAGCATACAACTAATCTCTCTTTGGAGTGAATTATTGGATCGGTTTAAATTAGCCCCTTTTTCATCCATGGAGTTGCATGGAAAATGCTTCCATTTGCAACCATTAGGCATTATGTTCTATCCTTTTCAGCTTGCAGTCTGTAAAGAGGTATTCAATGATGGTGAAGAATTGTTCAATCATGCCTGGAGATGGGGTGCAGGACAACTTTTGCTGAAGTGTCGAACCCTCTTTATAGAGGTGCAAATTTTGACAAAATTTTAAAAATGTCTGATGCAGGAGCATCTAGGGTGTAAAAGAAATCTTGCATCACCCAAAAATATTTATGTTTTTGTATTCAATAAGGGTTATCTTGTGTAGAGCTTCTATTTGTGGAAACTTTCTATTTTTAGTAAGTTGGTCATACAATATCGAAATGTTCTAAATTTACATGTAGAGGTTCATCTCAGTCATATCAACCTGCCAGTAAAGTTTCATGGCTAGATCAGGTCTAGTTTTGAAGATATTGAAGATTTTCGGTATTGGCAGCAGGGTACAGAAACTTTGAACTCAGTTTTGAAGGCTTTAGAGGCCCCGAATGAGGTTGAAACTTTAGGTGACAAGCACTTGCATGAGTCAAGCCTATAAAGCGCTTCGTGGCCTTTCCAAAATGTGGCTATAATAGTCAATCAAGTCAACTGGTGATGACTTATGGTCTCTGGAAGTCAGGACACCTGAAATGGGAGAAAATAATTTTCCTTTAAAATTTTTGTTTGGGTTTCAAAATTTATTTTGAGGCAACTTTGATGTAATACATTGAAAAATAAAATAATTCTAAGTTTGGTCGGCCCTAAGGGATAAATTTATGGAACCTGCTTGGGTAGTGGAAAATGCCTATATAAAGAAGGCCCGTAGTGTTGTCTAGGGAAATTCTAGGTATAGATCTATGTATTGATTCGAGGCTTTTTCCTATAGAATATTGTAAGGGAATGCCCATGTGGCTTTGCATATTGTAATTCTAAAAGTTTGTAATTCCACATTTGTGGAGATAATAAGAAGCCAATTTTTTATTCTTGCATATTGTTGTTGTTTCTTTGTTTCTGTTATGTGTTTGTGGTATTAAGGGGAGCACCCTTCATCAATTTCATCTTCTGCCATGATGTTGAGAGTTCACAATTCATTAAAATTAAAAATTCTTGGCCTTGATAGGATTAATAATATAGGGAGTTTTCCTTCAACATCTTATATTGTAGCAAATTTCACAAATGGATATGCTATATGTTTCTTCCAATCTATGATATGGGGATGATTGCAGGATCTTCTAGGATGAAAATTTAAACTATTTTCTTAGAAAAGGGAGAATCGACATCCTTTTGCAAGGATTCAGCCATGGTTACCAGTACTCTTAGGATTACCCATACAAATGGCCTATGCTTGATGCCTCTTCTGTTGGATGGTGTTCTGCAAAGTGTGTCATAAGTTTTCAGAAATCAATCCAAATGTAGTTTTGGTATTAGGACTATGCTGAGATTAAGATATTGGGGAGAGACAAGAGCTTTTCCAGCACTATTGTGGCTACTCTAAGGATGCTGGAACTGGTAGTCTAGTTGTGGCTTCTCTAAACTCTTTTGAATGTAAGGAGGGGATGACATTGTTGTCCATTGACTAATTTTTGGTGGGTCTGTGCTTTTGGCTATCCAGTTGGACTCTGAATTTCTTTTCATCTAGTTTGTCTTTGGTTGGTGAAAAAAATGGGTGGGTTAACTTTGTATACAAATTTTTTGCTAGGGAAGAGCTCTTGTATACAACTTTGTTGCTAGGGAAGAGGACCCAATAGTTAAGCACCCTAACTTTGCACTCCCCAAAATCCTGTGGAAATTTCAGCTCACTCCCAATCTATTACAACTTACTTGGAAAGTCTTCTACTTATAACTAAGGTTTCAAGGCCACATCATCAAATATGATGCCACATCAACATTTCCAAGGTGACAAGATTACCTAAGTGTCGGATCTAGTTAAGGTAGAGGTAAACATTGCAGATTCACAAACTAAATTAGTGTTATGCTCAATGTTCATATCAGTGCTTAACTTTAAGAAATTGGTAGATTCCTATACATGGAATACAACTGTTAGATTTCTATCTTGATTCCCAAGTAAATGTCATTATGACAAGATTGTATTCTTAGAATCTACATTGCATTAAACATGCTGAAATGTTTTCCACAAATAAAAGCTCAATTTAAACTTTAAATATGTGACAATTCATTGATTGTTGTTTTGTATGATTGATGTTTGTTGCATGCATAGTTGAAAATTTATCTGTCTATTTATGGAATATGTAGAGACTCTAGAGGACATAAGAAAAAAAGGGAGGGAAAGAGGGAAGGATGGCTAGCCTTGTGTCTAAACTCTAAAGTGAGTTTAAAACTGCATAAATAACAAAGTATAGTGGCAATTTTAGATAATAAACAAAACATTGTGCAATATTAACCTATTGTGAAATTTCTAAATCATTGAGCATACAAAAGGCTATAAGCTTATTGCTAGCATAATTATTTACATAACAGTAAATTCCAACCCTCGTCATTGTTTGAAAGTAGGGGAGTATGACAACTAGTCATAATATAACTCTGTACAGGGTTTAGAAAATTACATCTCATATGCAAGTAGTTTTTCAGATTTGAAACATTATGTAGGCCCAAACACAAATCTAATCAACATTGTAGTTTGGCTTCCATTTCTTAGCAAATTTTGCTAAGCCTTCCAGTCGGTCTTTTGAATTCAACACTTCAGCATAGCAAGTTTCCTCAATAAACATTCCCGAGTAGGTGTCAACTTCACAACCTCGATCAATAGTAACTTTGGCCATTTTTATAGCCAAGGGCCCCTAGATTGTATTCACAATATTATGGAAAGCATGTTGTCTACAGTTCAAAATGGATCCTAACTTTTTAATGGGAATTCAACATTTCATAAGATGCTTTTCAACAACTGACAAAAACATGCATATTACCTTCTGGTTGATATCTCGAGCAATCTGAAGAGCCTTTGAGTATGTGTCTCCTATTGTGATGTAGTGGTCTACAAGTCCTGCACTTCCATACAAATTCATGATCATCGATGAAAAAAATAATCATCATTTTTCTCTACTTCATTTCCATTGTAAAAAACTAACGTACAAACAATAACAATATTTCATATTATTCCAAACCGAACTCACTAAGAAGTTAGGTCTTACCCATGGCCAATGCCTATTTCCCATCAACCTTGCAACCAGTGTAAATAATCTTTTTTTCCTGTGACCTACCTATTAATCTTGGAAGACACTGTGTTCCACCTGCATTGAACAATTATTTTTGTGAGGATAAAAATGGTATCATTGTTGATCTCTAAAATATCAGCTTATGTTTATAGTATACTACATGGTATCACATAGTGAAGTGTTGCTCCTCGAAAAAAGTGAAAACATTTCAGACTCTTTGGTAACATTCATATACATTATTACAATATTAAACTATTATTGAGAAATGCCATATCAGCCATAGTTTTTCTGCACAGGTAGCTTTCAATTGAGTGCCCAACTTTGGAATATGTCATAGGAGACAATAATTTGAAGAGATTTAATTTTAAACAAACCAAAATTAGTTACTACATTACCCAGTGATGCATCTCCGGCTCTAAAACCCCCAGTAATTAGATAATTTTTTTTCATTAAATTAATTTTTTTATGGTTTCCCCTAATTTTTTTTATGATGTCTCTAGCAATTTTGAAATTTTATTTTATTAGTCCTTACAAATCTTTATCTTTTGATTTACCAGAGTTTTGATACCATGCTACAATCTATTCACTCAAACTATACAATCTATTGAAAACTATTTGAAAGCCAAGTACAAAGAGGGTTTGGATGTAATTATCTTTCATAACAATCGAACAAGGTCCATGGCAAATCTAGGTCCATGAATCTGAAAATTTCAAACTTTTCACACTATTTTACCTTTAATATCAGAGTCAGTTTTAGAAATCTAAAAATTTCAATTCCCACACTATTTTTACTTAAATTTATTGTCAAATTCAAAAATCTAAAAATTTCAATCTTAACACTATTCCCACTTAATATCACAGAATTTGTCTAAAAAAGTCTTTCAATGAAAGATGATGCAATCTCTTGGAGACTATATTTGGTAGACTTACTCACCAAGCAATATGTTATAGCCAATACCAAATAGGCTACAAAGGCTGAGAAACATAAAAAATATTTCGATATATAAAATTTTAAGTCCCAATCAATGAGTATACATCTATAATTGTGTGAAGCCTCATTGTAGAGTATTTCCATGATAGGATCACCCTTTATCTTTTGAGCCTTATTGATATTGTGAGTCGACACATACATATTTGAATTAAACTTATTTCCTCATGCATATAAATACATATTTTGTGCAATTCTCTGCGAAAGATTTACTCTATAAATGGAGCCAATGGAACAACTAATTTACAATTATTCATATTTTGGAAGGTGAAATACATCATACCCAAAATAAACATATCATGTATAAAAAAATAAGTGTAGATTGATGGTTACTAAATAAATTGATGACTAATGACAAGGTGATAATGACATTATTTTATCTTTAATTAGACTTCCTTGTTTTTGTTTTTACCATATGAAAGGCACAAAAGCCAGTCACCCTCCCAAAGATGGCATGTAAGTACTTTTTTTCTTCTTGCAAATGTACATTAGGTGCATAAGATTAAGATGGTATTTCAGTCTATTTCACCTTCACTGCATTAATATTTTCCACTTGCAAAAATATTATCAAATTTAAATGTTTATAAAAATATTTGAGGCATTGTTAGAAGATGCAGTGACAAAAAATAAGTGCTTATGTCAATTCTCTATTGCAAGAAAAAAATTTGTAACATTAAATTTTGTGAATGCCAAACTTTTTGTGGATGTTTCAGGGACTGTGGCTGCATATTATATGTGGTAAATGTGTACAATGAATTTTATAGACTGGGAACCAGATTCAAGTAATTTCAATGAGACTTCTCAAAGAATTAAAAAAACTGGTATGTGGTCACTTCTATTTTCTTGAGAGACAAGTTTTATGGTTCCAAAAGTTTGACTGCATAATTATAATGTTTCTGTATAGCTTCTTTTTCGTATGAAATCAATCTTCTAGTGTAGCAGAATATTTAATATAATGTCATCTACTATATGTTGGCATTAAGCAGAATTGCCACTAGTGACAACACTTATTTGCATTCTGGATATAAACCGAGCAGACAGTGCAAACCGAGCAGACAGTGCAAACCGAGCAGATAGTGCAAACCGAGCAGACAGTGCAAACCGAGCAGACAGTGCAAACCGAGCAGACAGTGCAAACCGAGCAGACAGTGGAAACTGAGCAAGTTAGTACAAACCGATAAGGACAATGTAAACCGAGTAACATCTTGTCTACCGAGTCACCAGTACTTACCGAGTTCAAAACCTACCGAGTGATCAGTATGAACCGTGCCTTCACTTTTACCGAGTGCATGATGATGCCGAGTAATGCAGTGGATGCCGAGTATCAGAAAGTCACCGAGTCAGTTTGAAGGAACCGAGTAACTATACTTGGGCCGACTTAGCAGCACTCATGTTTATTTGTCAAGCCGACTGTGTAATTGTAATTGTAATTAATTGTTTAAGACCTGTATATAAGCAATGTTAAAAAAAAAGATGAAACATATGAAGGAGAATATATGTGAAAGAAAAAGAAAGGAAGAAATAAGCGAATTGCAGAAGGCTTCAGAAGTATAAGGTAGAGCAAAAGACAAATTCATCACAGAAGGTGATCAGTACATCAGAGAATCTCAATCAGCAATCCAGTTGCAAAGCAGAGATCTACTGTTTCATTCTAACAGGTGAATCAGTACTAAATCCTTTAACCGGGTAGACTTAATAGTCTTTGTAAAAATCTCTTTACCGAGTGCATACTTCACTGTATGTTTGTAAATCCTTTAACAGGGTGGATTTAGCAATCCTTATTGCTCCTAACAGGGCAGATCATTAGAAGTGATCAAATTGTAAGCCTTAACCGGCCAACTTTATTCTGCAGTATTAAAGCTTTGTGGGTTTCATCCCCACCCCAGTTTTACTTTCTTTTGAAAGGTTTCTAGGTAACCAAATCTATGTGTCATTATTGTGAATGCTTTTAAGTTTCATCCTTTCTGTATGCAAAGGTTAAAAGGTAAATTTCATGTTAAAATTGTAAGAAAATTTGGAGTTAATGATTCACCCCTCCCCTCTCAGTAACTCGGTTAATTCTTGAATATTTCCAACAATTGGTATCAGAGCTGCATTGGTTCTCAAGACAAAGCTTAACTAGCTTGAGCAAAGATCCAGGACAATGGAGGTATTCAAACTGAACAAGGTGATTGAAAATGAAAAGCTAGATCTGGAAATGGCCATAGCTAAACTCAAAGAAGCAAAAGAACATCTTTCCCAATCCCTAAGGAGAAGGAAGGAACTTGCAAATCAGATGAATGATCAGAATTACATTGAAGAAAAGATTGAAGATCTTCTTCCCTCAAATAACTCACTTGAAGCAAACAATGCTATCAAAGAACTCCTAGAAAAGAATGGGTCTCTGCAGGAAGAAGTGAGAAAATTGAAAAGAGAACAAGAACTACACTCTACAAGATTCTATGAGATCTTGGAACAAAGAAACAAGTTGAAAGATGAATTAGATGGAAGAAACATTGAAGTCCAAAACAAAACCCTTCAGCTAGAAAATCTAATTGATCAGATCTCTCATACAAATGAAGAAATTCTAAATCTAAGATCAGAAATAGAAAACACAAGAGAAGAACTAAGATCTGAAAAGGAAACCAATCTAAGATTGATGGATGACCTAAACGCTGAAAAACAAATCAATGAAGGAATGCTGAAAAGTCAAGAAGACTTGAATCAGCTGTATGAATGAAATCTTCATAGGCAAAAAGGAAAAGCAGGACTTGGATACAAAGAAGAAGGTGAATCCTCTAAGAAAGGTACTCAAAGAAATCAAAAACCTACTTGTAATCATTGTGGTAAAATAGGACATACTTCAAATAAATGTTGGAACAATGAAAAAGAAGAATTCAATGGAAAATGTTATAGCTGCAATCAACCCGGTCACAAAGCAAATGAATGCAGGGAAAAACCTAGATTCAGAGGTAACTGTCACAAGTGCAACAAACAAGGTCACAAGGCATCCGAGTGCAGATCCAAGACATTTAATCCAGCAGAACAAATTGTGAAAGCAATGTTTGGATGGGACTACAACACCTGGCGTAGATGTCATTACTGTGGAGAATATGGACACATTGGCATGAATTGCATAAAACATCATCTAAGAAAAAGAGATACTACCATAAGATGTTTCAAATGCACTAAACTCGGTCACATAGCCAGAAACTGCATGAATGCTAGTAAAATTGAAGAAGGAAAGAAGAATGAAGCAACTAAGGTCAGGAAACAGATGAGACAAAAATGGATTCCTAAAGCTACCGAGCAATCCAGTCCAAGTAATGGAATGGATGGCTCTACCAACTCAAACTAAATTTCCAAGGAAGCACTGGAACTGTATTCTCATAGATCAATCTCAAGGAGTTCCAGAACCGAAATTAAAAGAAAAGTCTAAATCAGCATGCAAGATGCAGTGAGATCACAGGGAGGTTGGTATAGTCTTCACCAAGCAAGGTCGGTATAGTCTTCACCGAGCAAGGTCGGTACCTGTCTTTACCGAGCGAGGTCGGAGCAGTATGAATTCTCGAGTTCACCGAGCTGCGAAGTCTTTTTCGAGCAATTAATTCTTAGTGGGTGACAGTCTGTCAGAATTCCTACCCTAATTTGAAATGAGCATTAATGACAGAATTGTAAACAAAAAGCAAGTAATCGAACTCATTCTTCACCGCGAATCTTTAGCACTTTGAGAGCAGAAAATTTCAAGGGCAACCCGGCGATTCAATACTTTTGCGAAAGGAATTTTCTGTGAGCTACCATGGCATCATCCAGCACTTCAGCGAAGAAAGGATCTGATATGTTAGTCCAAGGGGAGTGGAAAGCACCAGATTTTAAGATCGTGCCCGCAATTGCAGCAGCCCTAGATCCGAACGGAGCTCAATCTCAGATTCCTCCTAAGGTACTGCTTATTAACGATATCCGCAATCATTTTAACTGTTCAATTCATGAAATGGGAAACCTAGAACTAGACATTGTGCGTGAGGAACTATGTGTGGATGGTATTTTGAAACCCAAGCACAAACATCTGGAAGATAAGGGTTTAGTTCACATCGCACATCTTCCTCAAAACTTTTGAGATAAATGGGTTAGGTACATTCTCAGCCGAGTACACGATGGCAAGATTTGGCTTGAGCAACCTATTGAGATCACAAAGAAAATGATTCAACAAGTCACCGGTCTTCCCATGTTGAACAAAGCTAAAACTACCAAAACCCTAGGTCGGACGGAACTAGAGAAGAAAACCCTAGCCGAGTGGGATGGTAGAGGCATGAAAGTTAGCAGCATTACCGATGCTGAACTGAAGTTTGGTACACATATCATTGCCCACAAGATTTACAGTTCTAGTCGACAGAACAATGTCTCCTGTGAAGCTATTGACCTAGCATACAAAGTGGTCAAAAACAACTTAACATTTGACCTAGCAGACTTATTGTTGAAACAGTTTAACAAGAACATGGAAAGCATCAAAACTTCCAAAAACAATCCATGTAAGTTTGGATCCTTGTTGGTCTGTTTATTCTTCTATGTTCAGAAATTCTTCCCTTCTAAAGGAAAAATTGTATGGAGAAAAGATGTGCCAGTACTCTATGAAATAAATGAATACATCACAGAAATGGGTGAAAACTTTGAAAGCATCATGGATAATTATTTTGAGTCTTTCAAAGAGAAAATGAATGACAGACTCTGGATTCCATAGAAGTTGGTGGAAGATTACAAAGATGACATCTGTTTTATGGTAGATTGTTATAATGTGTATATTCAAGTAGTTAAACCAAGAACTGTATATGTAAAACCTCTTCCTTATGAGGTAAATATTGATGAAACCAAGAATATCATTGAAGCTCTTCTAAATCAGCCTGTCAATCCCAAAGCTCCATATTTTGGAACATATGATGAAGCTAAGGTGAGAATTGAACTAAGCATAAAGCTTCCACAGGCGGTAAACAAAGGAAAGAAGAGGATAGCCAAAATTCAAATGATAACCAAGGACAAAGAAGAAATAGATGAAAAAGAAGAGGAAAAGGATGAGAAAACAGAGGAACCAGAACCTGCAAAGAAGAAAGGAAAAGTTTTCATCAGTAAGGCACCTGTGCCTCCCACTGCTGTGTTTACAAGGAGAAATACAAGAGGCAATGCAGACAAGGCAGAAAAGGCAGATAAAGACATAGTATTCAAAAGGCCTCCTCTAAGCCTTCAAGAAAAGCTCAAACTCTTTAGAGATGGATCAGGATCTGGAGTAAGTAACATAAAATCCTTGAGATATGAAACCAGATCGGAAGCAGAATAGAAGGAAATAGAAGATGTTGTTGTTGAGAAGATGGGACAGTGGAAATACTCTCCTGAAGAAATTACCCCACAGGTTCCAGCAGTTCTATTGAATCCAATAAAAATGAGATGGAGCAATGCAAGGAAAACTGTGATAGACATATTTGATCAAAACCTGAGACAGTTGATGCCAAGCTTGAATAATGATGAAGTAAAGAAGGCATTAAAAGAAAATGAAAATAAGATGACATTAAAGTTCAATACTTGTTTGATTTTGATCAACAATATTGAATCGGTTGTGAAGGCTGCAAAAGCCACATGGAAGAACATATACCACCTTCACCAACCGAGCATTGAAACTGTAATAATAAAAGATATTGAAGATGACAGCGATGAACAAGAAGAAGACACTGAGGTAGATGATACTGTAAGGATAGCAGCAGAAGTCATTGCATCCCTTCCTACCTCTCCAGTGAAAGTCTCTACATCCAGCCCAGAGACACCTTCAAGCATGGTTGTGACAACTTCCACATTTGTCCAATCATCTCTAGCAACATCAGAGGCAGCCACCATTTCTTCTACCGAGCTGCAGTCTCCTGTACCATCAAGTTTTCCAGCAGTAAGTTTTCCAGCTTTTGAATCTTCAAGTGTAAATATTTTAAGTTCTCTAGTAGAAAGTATACCAGTATCAATAGCCAGCCCTACTTTATCTACTGTCACTACTACAAAAGCATTAAGTACAGATAAGCCTAAAGCTCTACCGAGTATAAAATTTTTGGGTAAAAATGTAGTTGAGGATATAGACCTAGATGAAGAGATAGAGATTCCTACATTAGAGTTTGCAAATCTCTCAGCGGACCAAATGCAGAATATAGGTGAGATCCTCCAAAGGAAAGCAAAACAAAAGAAGCTTAAAGAGGAGAGAGACAAGGAGTATCAAATCATCAAGGATGCTAAGGACATTTTGTCTGATGCATTAGGCATTAAAGTAGACTCCTCCCAGCATGTTTTGTTACAATTAGCAGAAGCAGTTGAGAAATACAACGAGGACTCATCCGGGATAGAAAAGTTAGTTGAAAGAGCCGAGAAGAGATTCAACAATAAAGTGCTTGAGCACATTGCTCAGCACATAGCTATTAACCAAGTGGAATTGTCTTCAGTTTTGTCTAACATAGAATCTATCTATTCGAATGCTACCTCTCTTTTGGCCAGAATATGCAATTTTGCCGAGTTCACAAAGGATGTTAAAGATAAAATGAATAAAATGGATGAGGATATGAAGATTAGCATACAGAAGCTGCAACTTGAACCAAGTTCAAGCTCTGCTCATCACATGAAAATTTCACACCTATCTAATATGCAGTCTGATCTACTGAAAGAAGACTCAAGGATCCGGTCCACACTGCTAGACATCCAACACATGATCCTTCCCATCATGAATACAATGTATAAGCACATTGAACATTCCAGAACATTGATTCATGACAATCAGTTCTCTATAGCAGATCACATGATTGAACTCTCTGCAGAAGTCCAAATTGCTATACAAACATGTAAGATCCTGCAAGAAAGTTGGGACAGAACCCTGGCACTAATAATGAAGGTACATTCTGATTTCTTATCAAATTTTGGATTCTCTCTGTAAATAACTTGTATATGCACCTTTGGCATTATCGTCAAAAAGGGGGAGATATGTATAGAAGGAGAGATATGTATAAAGTTATAGATTTGTATAAGGAACAGTTAGCACATTGAAAGGGGGAGACAATATATAAAGCCCTATAACAAAGACAATTTTTGAAAAATCAAAATAAAACTCAGCATGATTCGTGTATATAAATTTTGGCCAATAAGTGTTTTTGTCACTAATGCCAAAGGGGGAGATTGTTGGCATTAAGCAGAATTGCCACTAGTGACAACACTTATTTGCATTCTGGATATAAACCGAGCAGATAGTGCAAACCGAGCAGACAGTGCAAACCGAGCAGACAGTGCAAACCGAGCAGACAGTGCAAACCGAGCAGACAGTGCAAACCGAGCAGACAGTGGAAACCGAGCAAGTTAGTACAAACCGATCAGGACAATGTAAACCGAGTAACATCTTGTCTACCGAGTCACCAGTACTTACCGAGTTCAAAACCTACCGAGTGATCAGTATGAACCGTGCCTTCACTTTTACCGAGTGCATGACGATGCCGAGTAATGCAGTGGACGCCGAGTATCAGAAAGTCACCGAGTCAGTTTGAAGGAACCGAGTAACTATACTTGGGCCGACTTAGCAGCACTCATGTTTATTTGTCAAGCCGACTGTGTAATTGTAATTGTAATTAATTGTTTAAGACCTGTATATAAGCAATGTTAAAAAAAAAGATGAAACATATGAAGGAGAATATATGTGAAAGAAAAAGAAAGGAAGAAATAAGCGAATTGCAGAAGGCTTCAGAAGTATAAGGTAGAGCAAAAGACAAATTCATCATAGAAGGTGATCAGTACATCAGAGAATCTCAATCAGCAATCCAGTTGCAAAGCAGAGATCTACTATTTCATTCTAACAGGTGAATCAGTACTAAATCCTTTAACCGGGTAGACTTAACAGTCTTTGTAAAAATCTCTTTACCGAGTGCATACTTCACTGTATGTTTGTAAATCCTTTAACAAGGTGGATTTAGCAATCCTTATTGCTCCTAACAGGGTAGATCATCGGAAGTGATCAAATTGTAAGCCTTAACCGGCCAACTTTATTCTACAGTATTAAAGCTTTGTGGGTTTCATCCCCACCCCAGTTTTACTTTCTTTTGAAAGGTTTCTAGGTAACCAAATCTATGTGTCATTATTGTGAATGCTTTTAAGTTTCATGCTTTCTATATGCAAAGGTTAAAAGGTAAATTTCATGTTAAAATTGTAAGAAAATTTGGAGTTACTGATTCACCCCTCCCCTCTCAGTAACTCGGTTAATTCCTGAATATTTCCAACACTATAGCCAGTTGTTAGTGTGATTGCAATATTCTTCCTCTACTACAAGAAAAAGTTTTTTTAGGGCCTCACATATTTATTTCTTCCTATGGTTCTTGCTGGCCTCAGTAGTTTTAGGGATTTGTCCTTGGATGCTCAGGGTAGGGCTATGCAAATTGAAAAGGTCTTAAGTTTTAATAGTCATTATTTATGTATTTTTTCTTTGGACACTCTGGCCCATTGTTTCACTTCATACTTTAACAACATATACTAGCATATATTACACTCATTCATGTTTGTTCACATACTAATTGCTTATAAACATAGAGTTGTAGATTTTGCTTAGGCTTTGTCTTAGGGATTAGGAGAAATTTTGTGGAAGAACTAAATACCACTTGGATAGAAGGAGAGTGTTTTGTATTTAAGGTCTAGTCTCTTGTTTAACTATAATATTATATATATCTGATCCATAGCAAGTCAAAAACAAGAAATTGGTCTTTTTAACTTCTCTTTTGTTTCAGATTTTTAGTGTGCTTGATCATTACCTATGTAATCTAATGTGTTATTTTTTTCTTTTCGCAGAAATGTATTGATAAACTCAAAGAAGGGGATAAAGTTAATGTGTTAGATCCATATCATGGTGTTGTTGTGGGTATTGGGCGGATTCACTCCTTGTCTATTGTACATGGAGTCAACTTGAAAAGAACTTGAGATGCAAATGTAAACATTTTAAAGGTCACAAGTAATGCACCCCTTGCTTATGAAGACAAAATAGATGGGGCTATTCCTCTGAAAGAGAAAGAGGCAACCTTCACACGGTGGCCACTAAAATATTTGGCAAAAATGACATAGTTGATCAACAAGTTTATTATGTGTTATTTGTTAGAAATTTTGGGTCACTACTTTATATTACAATATTTTGAATGTGTTGTTTAGAGATTTTAATCATCAAAGTGTATTTGAAAGAGTTGGAAACTCCTAGACAACTTTGACATTTTTTATTATATTTATGTATATACTCTTTAGACAACTTTGACATTATAATTTGATATGTATTTGCATTAATTTTTATTATTGGAGATTACCTTTATTTATCATCATGATGTTGAATCAATCCTTTAATTGTAGTCTATCGTAGCTTGTTCATGTGTAATACTCTTATTTGCTTTTATGATTTAGTTCAAGTCTAATATTATGTTTTTTTTTTTGCATTTTAAAATTTATTAAATTATTCATTTTGTAACTACATTTACTACCAAATAATAGAAATGACCAAATAAACTACCAACTAAATGACCAATTAAACTACCAAATGACCAAATAAATGACCAAATAAACTACCAAATGACTAAATAAATGACCAAAGAAAATACTAAACAACCAAATAAATGACCAAATAAACTACCAAATGACCAAATAAATAACTAAATAAATGATCAAATGACCAGATAAATGACCAAATAAACTACCAAATGACCAAATAAACTACTAAATGACCAAATAAATTACCAAATGACTAAATAAATGACCAAATAAACTACCAAATAAATGACCAAATAAATGATCAAATGACCAAATAAACTACCAAATTTCCAAATAAATGACTAGATAAACTACTAAATGACCAAATAAACGACCAAATAAACTACCAAATTACCAAATAAATGGCCAAATAAACTACCAAATGACCAAATAAATGACTAAATATATGACCAAATCAATGACCAAATAAATGACTAAAATAGTTTAGTCATAAATTTGGTCTCAAGATAAATGACCGGCAATAAAGTACCACTGGTCACATGACCAAATTTGGTCATTTATCTACAATTTTTGGTAGTTTATTTGGTCATATATTGTTATTTTTGTACTAGTGATATTTCTATGTTATAAATAATAATCAATAGTAAATAATTTGACCTATATATTTGCAACTATCTTTTCTTAACCATATTCTTTGTGTGCTCCTCTATCGTCACTTGAATACTTCACTTTCCATTGGCTTCAACACTTCATCAGATCTTACTTTATGACTTGGAATCTATCTTTTCCTTCTTCACTGCATCATTTGGTGACTCTTCAAATATTCAATTTTCCAACCATTTTTCCATATAAATCCATCGTTTATATAGACATGTTTTTCTGCTTAATCTCCTCTATTACATTTTCCTTTGATCAATCTCAACCATCCAATTCATAATGCCTTGAATCTAGATCTTGGTGACACATTTTGTTTTCACCTAGGAACTTGAACTCTCTTGAAACTTGTTCCTTCTCTTCTAACCATTTAGATCTAAGCCATAGATCATCACCTTGAATTTTCCTGATCGTAGATCTCTCTAATTGACTTTCCTTGTCATCATGATCATCCAGCTCATCATAGCTAATTATTAAATGTCGTATTAATCCTTGTAATTAATTTATGTTCCTTTCTCAGTGGATAACTTTGTATTTCTATTAACTTCACTTGGTGCCTAAAACTTTCTTTCCTTTTCCCTTACCAAAACATACTTTCTTTTACCTTTTACATTTACTGAGTGACTTTTCTTTCTTGGTAGCTAAAACTATTTTGCTTACTGACATGACAAATTCTCATTACCATTCTTTACATACTTGATATAATCATATGTTATGTAGAAAATAACTATATCAACATAACCTTAGCATTTTATGATTTGTATCAGTTTCTCAATTAAGCTCTTCAATTTCATAATATCTAACTTCATCATATTCTTAACTCATTCAACTTATATCATACTCAAAATGATATGGCAAAACAATATAAACTAGAAATAAATTGCTTGACACCAATGACAACATAATAATTGATCTAACTTTTCTACTATCTTGTACTCCTCTAATCTTGGCCAATTTTCATCATCATCATGATATATATTATTGGAAAGTGGCATTTTGGGGAACTAGGGATCAATTGAGGATTTTCATTCATGGAAACATATATGCTGGAGTGATCACATATAGACAGTTTTGCTACTGGAGTCAGTCATAAAAATGACTAAGTCCAGAATCAGGGTGATATGGTAGACTATTACTATTTTGGTTACTGATGAAAATGTATGAGGTATTATGGCTTGCAAAGTTAGTAGAAGTTATTTTTTGATATGTATATTCTTCATTTAAGAGTGCATGAGTTTTGGTGATCAGATCAGTGAGATTTAGTGATGTTAAGGTATGCAAAGACATAGAATCAGTATAACATGGCATATGAGAAGTTGCAAAGATTAAGGCAAGGTTAATGGATATGGTAACATGCTAAGTCAGGTAAATGAAGTATATTTCTAACACTTGGGTAATATAAAATTACTGACTCCATGCTTACCATTTATATAATTAATTATTATGTTTTGTATGGTATTTGTGAAGCCGACTAGATGGTAAATTTTGTATAAGTATAGAATGATTTTGTAGAAGCGACAATATGTATGTGATGATGAAACAAGGTTGTGAATCTGAGAGAGGAGAGAAGATAAGAGATCAGTAATAGACAAATCTATAACTGAAACTATCTAAGAAAGATAAGTTCAACTATTGTTCACATTTTGGAAAACTCTTTGTGACAGTTTTTTTATTGTAAGAGAAGTTTTCTCACCACCTTTAACCAGGTGTTTTGTATACCCCTAGTAGGGTTTTGTATTCCTCTAGAAAGGAAATTTACTATGTAATAATCAACTCCTAACAAGGATATAATATTTTAGTGCATAGTTGTGGGTACCATCCCCACCAAAGTTTTGTCTTGGCTAGGGTTTCCTCGAGAACAAATCATGGTGTCATGAGTTATGTGTTGTGTTTTAATGTTCTTTTTATTTCACCATTATTATGGTTTATTTATAATTGGTTGAAGTTTAAATTAAAGTTCATTAAAATTGATTCAACCCCCCTCTCAGTATTACCTAATCCTAACAATTAGTATCAGAGATATTGGCCCTTGGAGAGAAAGACTAACAACTTAAGGGAGATCGGAATGGATTTAGAAAGTTTGCAAGAGAACTTTGATGCAACACTTGAAGATCTGGACAAAGAGAAGGCTGAGAATGGTATATTGAAATTCAAATTGAGAAGAGAAGAAGGTTTCCTCAGGAAACTAAAAGAGCATCTTGAAACTTCAAGATGTCAAAAATAAGACCTTATGGACAAAATCAGTGAAGAATCTCTCAATGATACATTAGAAAAAGTGAAGATGTTAGAGAAAGAAAAAGAGGAAATAAATCTTTTAATGATAAAATAGATTCAACATGAAAAGGATCCAAGGAACAAAGTTGAAGAGTTGCTGAAAGAAGAAAATGAGAAGATAGGAAAAATGAAGACTAAACTTGACCATTACAAAGATAAATATTAGAAATTGGAGAAATATAATCAGATCATTAAAGGTGAACTCACTCAAGCCAAATTACACATTGAAAAGTTGCACATTAGCAGTGGAAAAATTGATTAGCAAAGAGAAAGATAGAAACCTAAAGGAGACATGATCAAACTTGGATTCAATGAAGCAAAAAGCTCCAAAACTAATGAACAAGCAAGTGAAGAAAAGAATGAAGATAGAATTACTCATAAAAATTAGATCAGACCTTTCAGAGGTAGATGCTTTAGATGCAAAAAATATGGACATATGAAAAGAGATTGCAGAAGTAAAGGTACCTTTAAACCCTTTAGTAGATAGTATTTTAGCTATTATGATTATGGACAAAAGAAAGAATATTGCAGAAAACCATATCAGTCTAGGTATAAGAAAGATTATGTTAGAGAAGAATCAACAGCCAAGATCACATGTAAAAAATGCAACAACTTTGGACACACTGCAAGGTCTTGTAAACTACAAGTAAATTAGGATAGAGAGAGACCTCCTACATGTTACAAATGCAAGAACCTTGGACACATTGGAAAATTTTGTAGATACAATGTAGAGGAAAATAGAAGAGGACCAAGAAGATCAATTGAACTGAGAGAACCACCTCTTGTGGTTATAAGAAACAATGTTGGTGACAGTAGTAAGAGTCTTAATGAATACATGAATGAGTTTTATAATCATTTCAATAAATCAAAGAGAAAGGAGGATGACAATATATGGAAGGTGAAAGTCTTAAATAAAGAATCCATTTAGGGAGAGACAGTAGATGATATTGTGTCTTCACATGATGAGTTCTTTGAGACATCAACCTAGAAAGCCGCATGGCCTTAAGAGGAGCATTGGATGCAGAGAAAAATATATATCCCGCCCTTTTGTATGTGGACTAAGCTCATGTGAGCTTAGGTATGGTGTCTATAGACACTTTGGAGTTTGTGGATGAGAGCACCGCACTAGGAGATTCATTTTCCATGTTCACGAGTTTTATGTTGACTGGACAGGATGTGAATTTGACCTAATTGTGTTTAATACACTCACTCAACTTGATAAGGATAAAAAGGTTTTGAATATATCACTCCTACACCATTTGTTGATCAGTGACTAAGGAGAGCAGAATTTTGAAGCATTTCAAGTCATCTAGCAAAGAGATTGTGTGACTGCGTGAAGCAGAGATCTAGATTTTAGTGCATTAAAGGTATTTATACCTATACTCATTGAGAAGTTATGGATGCACCAATAGTTTATGATTTCATGGATAGACCTTGTTACAAATTTAAGAGACATCCACTTAAGTCCTGTGAGAAGGATCCAAAAGGAGCGTTTTCACAAAACCCTGTAGGTGTATTGCACATTGAAGACATTAGGCCATACATACATTGCAAGTATAAAATTATTTTTAGATGTATACATTTATGGTGAACTGTATAGTATGATAGAAGCAGATAGATCTATGGTATAAGAGTTAAAACACCTACAATACTAGTCACCTACAGAATTCACAAAAACATAATCATTCATGTTTATCCTCAGTAGGATACATGATCAGCTTGTTTGGATTGAAGAACAACCAGTGAAAATATGTGCTCAAATGATCCTTGATATAATAGGTATAGACAATGAAGGAGCCCTTCCTATTTTAGAAAAGAACCTAAGGAAATAGGAAGAAACCCTAACCCATTCCAAGTGGGATAAGAGGGTGATAACAATCAATGACTTCTTTCAGCAAGATGTTAGGTTGGTGGAAATGTTATTGGGGTACAAACTATTTTATAGTAGTAGAAAAAAATTTGTATCAACTTGAGTCATCATGCTGGCATACAAAATGGAGAAAGAAAATAAGAAATATAAAATTTGAGAAGTACTAGCACAACAGTTCCTAAAGAATGTAAAGGCTATAAAGAAAGATAAATCTAAAGCATTTAGGTTTGGGTCATTATTAGTTCATATGTACATTCATATCATTCACAAGCTTCTTGACATGCACCCTAGGGCATGGAAGGAGAATGTACCCATTGGGATTACGATTTCAGAGAGTTACAGAAGGCAAGATACGAATTGGGTTGATGGTGAGCTATTTTCTATGACCAAAATATTACAAAGGAAAATGAAGGAAAGGTATAGAATACTTGAGAACATTTTTTAGAAGTATGAGGACACTATCTATTTCATGGTTTAAAATGATTGTGCTTTTTTTTAGGCTATGGAACCAATCATGAAATGGTGTTACCCTATGGGGTATGAAATCAGTGCTGAAATCTTTACTATGCAGGTTGAGCATGTACTTGTAGTAGAAATAGACGTGACTCAAGAAAGATGGGGAACTTATAGGGAGAAGTCACAGAAGATCAGAGAAGAACAAGATAAAGTAACAAGGAAAAGAAAAATCATTAAAATTTTGGAAGATATCACTCCAAAGGTAGGAATCACCAAGGAGCAATTGATAAACAAAAGAAATAAGATGGAAGCATCTTCAAGCATGGCCATTTATGCTCCTATTCCTTCAGAGGAAGAAAATACAATAAGTCCTACTATTGATATTATTGACTTATCAGATACACAAGAGGAAATAGTACAATAAATTATACTTGTGAGCATGCTTAGAAGATCCACAAGATCTAGTAAGTAGGATAGTCCTATGGAAAAAGAGGTAGAAGTAAAAAGGAAGAAGAAAGAAGAAAAGGTTCCTGAGAAAGAAGAAGAAAAAGTAGCACCAAAGGATCCACAAATATTTTGGAAACCTGACCTTAAATCATTATAGAAAAGAGTGATTAAACATGGAAACATGAAAATAGTCTATAGGTATTATGAGAGGTATGATTTTGAGAATCAGTCACTCATAGAAGATACTATCATTGAAAATCTATTAATATTTAAGAAAAAAATGTTAGAGATTGAAGGAAGCATTACAAAGGAGCTATACAATAAATTAGAGATCAAAAAGAAGTTAACACACTCAGAAGATGAAAATATATGGAACAAGGATATAGAAGACATGCTACCTGTTGTCTCTATAAAAGAAAGGGAGAAGACAATAAATGCATTTAAACCCTTACTAAGGAAAAAGATCAGACTAGTGAAAGTAATGGCTATAAAATATGATGAGGTAATTGAAAACACTTAAAAGGCATTAGATCAGATCCTAATGAGAGATATGCTAAAGAAGACATCACCTCCTAAGGTCACCAAGCCTACATGTTGGGGATTAGGAGAAATCTCTAAGGTAGTAGAAGGAAGTGAGCAAGCTAGCATGCAACCAGACTTCTTTGTCTCTTGTGTGCCTATGACCCTTGACACTTCACATGATGTAAATGATCTATTCTTGGATGGTTTGGACAATGTGATGGAAGTGGAAGTCCAAGGACATGTAGAGGAAGAGAAAACATAGGAGAAATAAGAAGAGAAATCACAGGAAAGGAAGGAAGTAGAGACTGAAATAGAGAGAGTAGCTGAGGTTAGAATAGAGTGAAAACCTGAGCCTGACACCTCTTCTACTTTATTGGTGGAAAGCATGGCCAAAGTGGTGAGTGCTAATGTAGATAGCATGGATGAGGATGAGCTTATGAGGCTATCCTTCATGGCCTTTCCCAAGGCTAAAGAAAGGTCAGTACAGAAATGGGATAAAAGAGCTAAAATAATGAGTAGGGTTGTAGAGATATTAAACATGTTACTTTCTACACTGATTGAACTTCACGAAAAGGATGAATTAGAAAATCCAGGTATGGTACTCGATATTTTTGACAGCCACTTTGTCTCACTACTAAAGACTACAAAAGAAAAGGTAGAAAAGAGATTTTTATAGAAGAAATTGAGAGAAGTCTATTAGTCCATCTCATGGGACTTAGACATTCTCAAGACCACTACTCTTAAAGATAAGAGTTGTGTAGCTCAAGGCATAAAGCTTTACAGTTATTGCATAAATCATTGCAGTCATGTAAAGAATATTGAGGAGATTTTAGCCAAGGATAGGGCTACTCTTGATAGCTTGATGAATAGTTGTGAAACATCTTCACTAATTGTGATAGAAATGGAAAAACAAGCATCTAAGCTAATTGATAAGATCAATTTATTGGAAACAGAGAAAGGGAGAGTCGCAGACACATTTGGCTTGTTGAGGTTCCTGATAACACCTAAGCTTTCAATGTTGGAAACACATCTATCAGAGATGGAAAAGGTGGAATGATCAATGTCACTATATGTACCTACTAAACTCAAGGCAGCAGAGAGAGCATCATATTCATTGAATGGATTGATCCATGTCAGTGAGATATTGATCAAATCATAGGTTGAGGAAATAAAAACCTTGGAAAAATCTTTCCAAGATATCTTAAAATTGGTGAGTAAGAACTAAGTCCTTTTACACTTAGTAGTTTTTGAAATTTTGGATTCACCTTTGCCATTGAGGTCAAAGGGAGAGGAAGAGAAAGAGAAAAATGTAAAGAGTAAAAGGAAAAGAAGAAAAATAATAAGTAGAAATAAAAAATATGTAAATATTAAAAAAAAAGTACAAAAGAGGAAAAGAGAGAAAGAGATATGTATAGTTAGTGCTTTAACACTTAGTCATTTTTCTAAGTGTTGCCATCAATACCAAAGGGAGAGATTGTTGGAAAGTGGTGTTTTGGGGCACTAAGGATCACTTGAGGTTTTTCATTCATGGAAACACTTATGCTGGAGTGATTTCATACAAAGAATTTTTTTACTGGAGTCACAGTCATAAAAATGACTAAGTCCAGAATCAGGGTAACAGGGTACAACGTTACAGTTTTGGTTAGCAATGGAAATGTATAAGATATTATGGCCTAAGAATTTAGTAGAAGGTACTTTTGGATATTTATATGCTTCACTTAAGAGCGCATGATTTTTTGTGATTAGATCAGTGAGATTCAATGATTTGAAGGTATACGAAGATAGAAAATCGGTATAACAGGTCATATGAGTAGTTGTGAAGATTAAAGAAATTTTAATGGATATGGTAACATGCTAAGTTAGGTAAATGTAGTATATTTCTGACACTTTGGTAATATAAGATCACTGACTCCATACTTCTCATTTACATAACTAATTATTATGTTTTGTACGAGATTTGTGAAGTTGACTAGATGCAAGATTTTGCATAAGTATAGAATGATTTTGTGGAAGTGAAGATATGTATGTGATGATGAAACAAGGTTGTGAATATGAGAGAAGAGAGAAAATGTGATATCTATAATAGACAAAGCTATAACTGAAACTATCTAATCAAGATAAGTGCTTGTATTGTTCACATTTTGGAGAACTCTTTTTGATAGTTTTTGATTGTAAGAGAAGTTTTCTCACCTCCTTTAACCAGGTGTTTTGTATACCCCTAACAGGGTTTTATATTCCTCTAGCAAGAAAATGTACTATTTAATAATCAACTTGTAATAGGGCTAGATCTCCTCACATAGATATAATATTTTAGTGCATAGTTGTGAGTACCATCCCCACTAGGGTTTTCCCTTGGCCAGGGTTTCCTCAAGAACAAATCATGGTGTCATGATTTATGTGTTATTTTTTAATATTCTTTTCATTGTAGAATTATTATAGTTTATTTATAATTGGTTGAAGTTTAAATTAAAGTTCAATAATACTAGGTCACCCCCCACTCAGTATTACCTAATCCTAACATATATAACTACTAATATCTTATAGTATTTAGTCAAGACATCAATATCTTATCAATAGAAACTTGATAAGGTATAGACTTCTTATAAGTAAATACTATGAGAATTTGATACCCAATGCATACTAAGATACATGTATATAATCAACCAAAAAAACTATAAACCAAATGTTTAAGAAGCATAGAGAACATCTAGTTATTCCATCAAAGTAAAATGACATGTTCAAGAATTTTACATCTCCAAATCAAACTACTTGTTGTCATCTTAAACATATGATTTTAATCAGAGAAATCAAATAGATGCATTCTGTTAGTATAACTGAGAGGGGGGTGAATCAGTTATCCACAATCCCAATCTACAAAATGTATCACTTAAAAACAATTCAGCTAATTTTGTAGCTCAGTAACATAAAATACTATACTGTCTGTGCAATTACCAATTACCAGTTAACTACTCACTGTGATTATCAACCAAATCAAGTATGAAACATGTAAATTATGATACCCAAAGAATCACCACATAAACACATAACACAAATATTTAACATGGAAACTCTGTAAGGGAAAATACCAACTGGGATTGGTAACCCCAAAAACTTTTCACTCTTCTGAAGTGAGCTCGGTGAAGAGCCAACCCTGTTAAAGGTTATAAAACACACTGTAAGGTGTGACCTTGTTAGAGGATTTAACACTAATGGTTATCATCCAACCAACATTTACTATGGGGTTGACAAGATAATAATGTGTACATTCTATGAATAACATCACAAGACTTTCAAGTCCACTCAGTTAAGAGATTTTTCTATTACAATAGTTAAATTGAAATAGTAGGTGATCTAATTACAATACAACTTGATTTTGTAGATGTGTAGATTGATTCTAAGCCCATAAAAATCCTTTGATCAATATTTCAATTCAGTTCATCAATATTCAATAACTTATTGTCACTCGATAAAGCTCTATGATGCTTGGTACAGTTTTGCATTTTCGTTCTTCTTCAACCAGTCTAATCAGACATGCATGAAGCTATTTTCATGTGATATCTTTGCAGTCTCCTTCTTCCAGCATAGTTTCAATAATGAAACTAATGTCTCTTGTATAGACAAGTAAACCATTTTCTTTTCATCCATCATATTTTTCCACTTAATCTCCTTCGTTGATTTTACTACCTAAACCTTCCTTGGAAGATGTGTCAATAACTCATTTCAATTCCATCCTTTAGATCTTCTTTGAATTTTGTTAGTCATTGATCTCATAACAAACTTTATCTTCCACCTTGAAATCATACACATTCAAGCTCATCAATTTCTGTCAACTAAACAATTTTTTTTGTTCTTTCAACCATACTCAGTTAACGAAGAAATGTGTCAGTGAACACAAGCTTAGTTAATAGTGTCACTTAGTATACATTACACTGGCTCGGTGTATACTGAAGTGCTTAATTTACCAGCCACACTACTTTGTTAAGTTTTTCTTCCAACTTCCTGACAAATTATTGTAACATAATCAAATCAACAATATGAAGTCATAGACTCATTTTTAAGTTACAAAGAGTATTCATTATCCTCATCATATCCATCTTCCTCTATGTAGATATCTCAGTTCTTCATCTTTTCTCCTCTTTTACAAATGTTTAGATATTTGCAACTATCATGATAAGTACTATCAAAGCTAGTTGACATCAATGACAACATAATGACTGATTTAATTATCTTACATATCATTTCAATACTTGATGATCTCTAATCACTAATCTTCAAGTCATTCAGGTATTCAATCACTTGTAGTTCATCAATCTCTCCCTTTGGCATTGATGGCAACTTAAGCAATATGAAATATACCATACACATACCAAACATGTATTCTACAACTACGTAAGAAAATGTTGTAGCTCAGTAAGCTCTCCCTATCTTGATATTTAATATGTTGAATCACTATATTACATGACAGCATTGCAAGTGCAGACTCTCCTTTGCAGATATGATGTTTCCAGATCTTAGATTCCTTCTGTTCTCTGATTAAGTCTCCCTTAGATAGATGTTCCAGTGATCTCTCAGTTTGTCATATTGTTTATCTCTCCCATTGACAACAATGCCAAAGAAAAACATAAAACAAATAGCTCTACAATAGCCATGTGACTCTCTATTGTTTGGTGCATACAATGCATCTTAGTATACTGATATGCAAATTACTATTCCTAAAATCTTTCACAACCTTAGACAGATTCCAAAGTGTGAACTATGTTACATCAACATGAATGATCTTCTGATAAGATTAGGATGATGCAATGTCCAGATCACATTAGTGACTAGTAGATAGGGGACAAACCCGAAGTCTAGTCCTCAAGTATTCAAAAGTTTCCTTTGGCAGAGGCTTGGTAAATATATCAGCAAGTTTCTCTTTTCATGTAACATATTCCAGTTTTACTTGCTTCTCTTTTACTTGTTCTCTTAAGTAGTGATAATAGAAATATGCTTGGTCTTTGAGTGCATTATAGGATTCTTAGAAATATTTATTGCACTTGTGTTGTCACAATATGTAATCACTAGCTGAGTTATTACCTCATTCATCCCTTCCAACACTTGTTTGGTGTAAGAAATGTTTGAACAGTTTGTAGTGGCAACAACATATTCTACTTTGGTAGTAGACTGAGAAATACCAGGTTGTTTCTTGCTTGTCCAAGTAACAAGTCTTTCACCAAAGAAAAATGCTCCTCCAGTTGTACTCTTTCTGTCATCTATATTTCTGGCCCAATCTACATCAGTGTAGACTCTTAGTTCAAACTTGCCTTCCTTAGGACACCATAATCCATAGTGCTCTATTTTCTTCAGGTATCTTAAGATTATTTTTGTAGAAACCATGTGTGAATCCTTAGGATTGGCTGAAAATCTAGCACCAATCCCCACTATATGTGCAATGTCGGGTCTACTCTATACTACATACATCAGTTTACCAATCATAGATTGGTACACTGTCTAGTTGACATTTGTAGATTTGTCATCTTTAGTCAGTCTTGCAACCTATGACCATTGGTGTTCCAATTGGTTTAGCATCTTCCATGCAAAATTTTCTCAATACTTCCTTTATGTGCTTTGATTGTGTGATGAAAATTTCACCATTCTACTGAATAACCTACAAATACAGAAAGAACTTAATCTCTCCAAACATAGACATTTCAAATTCTTTTCACATCTCATCAACAAATGATTTATAGATATGATCTTGTCCTCCAAAAATTATATCATCCACAAATATTTCAGCAATCAAAATAGTGTCATTAGACTCTACTTTCATATACAAATTATTGTTTTCACTAGTTCTAACAAAACCAATACTTAACAAATAAGTATGCAACCTTTCATACCAGGCTCTAGGTGCTTTCTTTAAACTATATAAAGCTTTGTGTAGTCTACATACCATGCCTTTCTTATCTGGATCAACAAACCCTTCTGGTTGTTCTATGTAGACCTCCTCTTCTAGTATCCCATTCAGAAAAGTAGACTTAACATCCATTTGATAGACTTTAAACTTCTTATGTGTTGCATATGCAAGTAACATGTGGACTCCCTCTATTCTAGAAATAGGTGAAAAAGTTTCACCATAATCCATACCTTCCTCCTATGCATATCCCTTCCATACAAGTCTAGCTTTGTTCCTTGTAACCTCTCCATTCTCATTCATCTTATTCCTTAAAAATCCATTTAGTACTGATAACATTCTTATCTTTTGGTCTAGGTACTAAGAGCCATCTCTTGTTTTTATCCATCTATTCTATCTCTTCATTCATTGAATTTACCCATTCATCATTCTCTAGTGAAACCTTAACATTTTTGAATTCAAACTCACAAACTAAGCATGTACCTTGTCTTAACTTACTTCTTGTTAGCATGCCAGCTTTCTTATCTCCAATGATTTAGTTCTCAGGATGATGTCTTTTGACAAATATTTCTAGTAGTTGATCTCTTCTTTGTTTTTCATCCTGTTCAGGTTCATTTTCTTGCTCCATAGCTCCTTCCTGATCCTCAGTTTCTCTTTGATGTTCATCAGTGTTTTTTTCCCGATGCTCAATCAACTCAGCCTATGGCTTTGGTAGGTGCTCTAGATGTTCAATGTAAGTTAATCTACCATAGTCTTCTGTCTCCCTAGTTCTTTCTTCACCATTTTTATCATCAAATTCATCAACTCTGACATTGCAACTTGCAATCATTTTATTAGTAACGTTATTCAGACACTTGTAAGATTTTCTTTTAGTGGAATATCCAAGAAATATCCCTTCATCCCCTTCAGATTCAAAATTTCCATTTCATTCATCTTTTAGAATAAAACATTTACTACCAAAAATGCTAAAGTAACTTATTGTCGGTTTGTGACCAAACCATAACTCGTAGGGTGTTTTGTTAGTGTCCTTCAATTGTACTTGGTTTAGCACATATATAGTTTTGTTGACTACCACTCTCTAGTATGTTTGACAAACATTCTTTTGTAACATCAGTGTCCTTGCACAATCAACAATTGATCTATTCCTCCTTTCAGTAATCCCATTCTGCTAAGGTGTTCTCGGGGTAGAAACCTATCTTTTTATACCATGCTCACTACAATAGTTAGTAAATTCATCAGAAATAAATCAACAACTTCAGCTCCTTACTGTAACCTCACAATTAGGTTTTCCTTTATACCTCTTTGATTGGGTAGATCCATCTTTTGTCACATAATCTCCTTCGTAGATCTTAGGTTTTGGTCAAATTCATTGAATCCTTCCATCATTATGTTCTTCATCCTTCCTTCTAGATACATCTTCAAGCTTCTCATTTATTTCATAATAAAATGATTTACCATGCATTAAATTCTCCATACAATTCATTAATAAAGTCAACATGATTTACATATCCCAAGAATTCAACTATGTTAGATGGGAATCTCAATTCTTTCTCCAAATGTAGATTACTGACACTTGGTAAATATTGTGTTCTCACCTCGATCATCACTACGTGTCTCGGTCATCTCTACAATCTATCCTCCTCAACTAACACTCTCTTTTCTCGGTAGTTTCATGTCGCTTGGCATAAATTGATGTTCGGTCAACACTAAATTTACTCAAAATATACTGGCACTTGGTCGACATTAATATCACTCGGCTTAAACTAGATTTCTTCACTTTTTCTCAGTTAAGCCTACTTATTTAGTCTTTCTTCTTACTTAGATAAACAATACATTATCTTATCACTATTCCAACTAATCAAGTACCTATTGAAGTATTAAATAAGTCAATCTTTCCTTGGGTTGTCTTGTTATCTCCTTTCCCTAATCCTCTTCATCAATCAATAGACATGCTACTCTCTTAGATAAAAATTGTCTTACTAGTTAAGATTTGATATCAATGACAATACAACAATTATTTCTATTGCAATTTCCAACAATCTCCATCTTTGGCATTGATGGAAACATCACATGAATAACACATGATTTACAAAACAATCCAAAAAAAAATTTTGGGCATCAGAAAGTTTTATAATATCCTTTGTTTCATTTTGATTCACAACAACTTGCCTTGCCTGACCACATACACAATTACTCCCACTTAATCTCTCTACTTAACCAACTGTCTTTGAATCTTTCCATCAGGTTCAATGAATCATTTTTATGTTTTCATTTGAATCTCTCCCTCTTTGACAATAATGCAAAAGAAGTATCTATCGCTTACATCTTCTTCATGTAGATGTCTTCATGTCAGTTGAGTATGCTATATTTATCCATCTATCATCTTACTTATGACTGATTATTATTTCTTCTTTACTTCTTAAAATCTAGGCAACTCCTAAAGTGTGACCTTTTCTGCATCAATTTGTTAGATATTTTGTGTAGCACATTTGATGCAGTGATCCTAGTTGACTAGATAGCCTCATTTAGGGGAATTGCCCCTAGTTTACCTCTAAGATATTCATGAGCATCCTTAGGTAAAGCTTTTCTCAATATGTCTTCTAGTTGTTCCTTTGTATTCATATATTGCATTCTCACTTCTTTATCTTGTACTAGTTCTCTCGAGTAATGATACTTGATTGTAATATGCTTAGTCTTTGTGTGCATTACTAGATTCTTTGATATATTGATAGCACTTGTGTTATAATAGAAGATAACAACTGGCTCAGTGATTTCCTCTTTCATTCCTTTTAATAATTTCTTGATCAACACTAAATTTGAACAATTCACTATAGCTACTACATACTCAACTTTTGTTGTAGATTGGGAAATGTAGTTCTATTTCTTGCTTGTCTAGGAGACTAATCTCTTTCCTAGAAATAATGCTCCACCACTT